>JANSVA010415081.1:0-22050 GCA_025504915.1 Erythroxylum reticulatum | reverse complement strand
AGTTGTGATTCAAGAAGAGGAGTAAAGTGTATCTAGTAAAAGTGATTAAGAAATGGGTTATTATGAGAGCAAAGAATGCTAAAAAAAATAAAATGACGAGTAATTTATTTATAAACTAACAATGTGAAATTTGATAACATACCCGAGATTGTCATTGACCATGCATTGTACATTACACATATTCATAAGTGTAAAACTGAATGTTTATATGATTGTGCAATTATTAATGTGTATGCCACATGCGTATTGCATAATTATGATGTGTAGGTTAAACGTTCGCATTCAGATGTTTCTAGATCATGGAAGCTAATGCTAATCTGGAGCGTACTGTGAGTCGACCTAGATGGTCTTACTTTATTGTTTGTTTGTTTTTATATTATGAATTGAATAATTATGCATTGTGAATGTGAATTGAATTGTGTTGATTTCCAGACAGAAGGTCCGATGATTGTGAAATGTGAATGAGATATTGAAGTGCTCATTGAATGTGAATTGGACGGAATAACTATTTGCTCAAATGTTGAATGTCGAACTAAGGTTTGATGACAATACGAATGAGAATATGATTTTGTGATATTGAGCACTTTCAATTGACTGAATATATGTGATGCATTTCATTACATGAATGCATAAAAATAAAGGCAATTCTAACCGAAGTAGCCACCGAAAAAGAGCTTAATGCTTATCATGTGAAAAAGAGCTTAGAGCTCATAAAATATATATAAGAGCCAAAGGCTCATTATGGAAAATGAGCCTAGTATCCCTAACATATACGGGACAGTTATCAATGAGCTCGATACGGGACAGTTATCACTGAGTCTGATATGGGACAGTTATCAATGAGCCCAATATGGAGTAGTTATTAATGAGCCCGGTATCCACAATGGATACGGGACAGTTAGGCACTCAGTCACAACAAAGTTATAAATTGAAAGTGAGTCTCATGTGCACTGCATATGCATGATGTGAATAATTGTAATGTGTTGAATGTGAAATGTGAAATGAATGATCAAATGATATATGCTTAAATGAATGTGTAATGTATGTGACTTGATCTGATGAATTGATGAATTGTACGTGTTATGTGATTGAGTGAGCCATCGAGGATGGTCACTCACTAAGTTCACAAAAACTCACCCAAAATTTTGCAATATTTTTCAGGCTCAGAGGAGTACCCCGTTAGGCAAACGGGAGTATAGCCACTGCATACAAGTGAAAGATAGAGGTCGGGATTGATTCGCATCTGCATTTGTATTTTCTTATTTTTGTATCGAATTGAGTCTTCTACAATTGTTGTAACTTGTGTATTTGAGTATTTTTGTTTGTAATAACTTTCCAAGTTGGAAAGGTTTGTAAATGATTTTGAAATGTAATGAAATTATGACTACAAGTATTTTTGTATTTGTAATGAGCCCGAATGGCTATTGAAATTATGGTGATTGTATTACTGTGATTGAAAATGTTTATGAAATAAAAATGACCCCGATTTGATAATTGATTTCCGCATATGATTGTGCTTCAAAAAGAATTTTGTAAGGAAATTTTCTGACTTACTGTGTTAGCATGCCACCCTCGCGGGGCAAATACTCAGATATCACTTAGGATGTCAGGTACATGTCTTGTAGGAATGGGGTGCTACATTTAGTTTACTGTCTTGTAGGTGATGACCTTGGGAAGAAAACACATAATTTAACATAACTTTTTCTAGTGATATCCAATTGAGGAGATTTTGGAGTCATTTGGAAGTTAAGAAGGTGAATAATAATTCTAAAAAAGACGTAAGAAATCAAATTTTACTTAAAGATGTCAAAATATAGAGAAGTTGGTGAATAAGGCACAATTGGCACGAAAATCCAAATGATAGTATACATTTTCTAGCACTCTTCTTCCAATTTTCTAGATTTTACACCTAACACAACTTGTACAAAGAACACTTTTTATACCTCATTTACTCTTCATTCTCAACTCCATTTCAACTCAATATCATTCACAAATAAATCATGATCTACATTTGATCATTAACTAAAAAACAGAACATGTGCATATACCATTCATTAACAATTTTCTGCACTCATCCTAACGTTATTATGATGATCATTCTACCTCAAAAACATATCTATAACAATATATGAATTATTACTCACCATACATATCCAAAAACAAGACATGTACTTAAAACTTTTCATCACTCACATTCATCATACACAAAACACCATTTTATGTCATTGAACCTCTAACTATCATCATAAATGCTTCATTTAACATTACTCATAATGATTAACAAGCTACTTACTTGATTTAGCTCCAAATCTTCAAAAATAACAATTAGCCCTAGCTCTCAAGCATCACACGATCTTCATCTCCTAAAAGTGGTAGAGATAGGTTTTTAGTGAGAAATGGAAGAGACAACAAGATAGAAGTAGAAGTTGATAGATGAGAGGTTCAACGTTGGTGGAGGTTTGATGAATTAAAATCAAGAAGAAGAAGAGAAGCCACGAAGGAGAAGAAGAAAACAAGAACAAAACACCTAATGGTCTTTTAAACTAAAAGCATCGTGAGAGACAAAACAAAGAGGGTCTTTAAAATTAAAAGAATAGTGATCTTAAGACATGGGTTGGCAAGTGACACTTGTCACTTGCCACATGTCCAATTCTTATAACTTTAAACTAGGGTCTTTCTTTTAACTAGTCTAATCAAATCCAATTTCTACTCCAATTGCCTCCCATTTTTAATTAACACTTGTCAATAAATCCTAAGTCATTTATCAAAATTTCCATTTCCATTTGACAGTTAATTCTACTGCCATTTATCATTTGTCTTGCCATTTGGCATTTTTCTAGTCCAAAAATTACCTAAATTTTTAGAAAATTTTCCTAAAATTCACAAAAATTCTAAATCACTAAATACACTCTTCAAATCAGTTTTCAACATATAAAAACCACAATTGTCAATATAATCACATTTATAAACAATTATACCCAGAATATGTCAATGAATGCATGTACAATTATTTTAATGTGCATAAGTTCAATATTCATGTGTATGTGTATGTCTTATTATGCATGAGCATGTAGTGCACTTTCTAATTTCGCAATAATCTCTTATATTTACTATTCTAGCCTCAACATAGGTAACGAGATGTTACATCTATGGTGGTCCTCTAGTCTATATCTGAATTGGATGGAAAATTCCTATAAAGCTAAACCTATTGCCTATGTTATGAAAAAGCTTCAACTTAATAATAAGAAATGTAAACATTGTAGCCTCTTTTTTCAATTTATTAAAAATTTTAACAGCACAATGGTTGTATTTTGGCATCTCAAAAATTTCAAATTCCTTTTAGAAGTTTAAAACATCTTTATTATCACTACAAATTTTCAACTACAAATTTTCAAATTCAAATTTACTCACATGTAACCTCAAATAGTTACATCAATAAACTTTGAAAAGCTAAAACAAAATCATACATTTATTAAAAGACCTTTGTACACATCCATTCTTTACATAAATGTACATTTCAAATCATTTTCAAAGATATGCAATAGTTCTCAAAAGTATGTACAAGAAAAAAATACACAACAGTACGTGACAAAGTTGACTACTCTCGAGGTGTAGTCCGTACTACTGAAGCCCCTAAATGTGCACCTAGGATGTATTATTTAAAACAAAAAATATAGTGTCAGCTAAACGAGCATAGTGAGTGTAAATAAAATTCTTTGCAAATCATTTGTAATCATTGACACCTCCCTAAAAGAAACTCATTTCATTTAGTATAAGACAATACTAATATAAAACATATAAGCCTCTTGAAACCAAATTTCTCAATTTTACTTTTAAAGAAAATAATGGAGGCATTATTTATTGTTATGAACTTCTTATATGATATAGCCCACCTTGAACTTCTTTGGACTATGGTACGCTTAGACATAAGGTCACAGAGCTATTTTGGCTAAGCACTTTATGTACTCCGTACGTGTAAAAAGCGACTCAGTGGATTGGAATACTAACAGACACAATACCACCCACTGTTAATAACTGATGCCCCCCAGACACTGCCATGCATGTTTGGAATGCTTTGATCTGTATAATATCATGTAATAAGCCTAATAATGTACTATAGGCTAAAAATGAAAACATTTTTCTTAGTACTTTAACTTGTGGAATAAAGCTTAAAACATTTTGTAAAATAATTTATACAGTTTCGAGATAAAAAAAGGGAGGTGTTTGGAGCCTATCACGATCATGACACTACCTTTAGCCTATATACGCTCATAATTTTCAACTTCTTTCAATCTCACAATTGAACAACTGAATGCATAATTTAAATTCATATGCCATCATTTCTTTCGCAAAGAAGTTATTTAATTGGAAATTCATATGCCATCATTTCTTTCGCAAAGAAGTTATTTAATTGGATCAATTAAAATACAATCACTGTTTTATAAATTTATTGCCAAGCACACACTCTCGTTCTGTGCCTTTCCTTTACCTACACAAAGCACATTTCACTTAGGAATTTATTTCCAATTGAGAAATAAGGCATTAACATTATATATTCGGTTTGTTTCATAATCATGATCCCAAACCAGAATTCATACCTCCGCTTGTTTCATAGTTTTCACATAGTAAACATTCACTTTAGGTTTTCAGGTATTCTAGACATTTGTTCCTTTATGTCATAAGTTGCTTCAATACAGAAGCAATCTCAATTTACCATTTTTAGTCTCAAATTTCAATATCATTAAGCTAGAATTAGGTCAAGGCCTCTTTTATATTATTATTACTATGTCATAGGTTTCATTTTCAGTTAGAATAACCCAATTTGGAGGTCTTTAGGCTGAGTTATGGCTAAAATAATGGGACTGGTTCAAGTGAACTGAGAACCTATGATCATGATAGAAGCATAAGACTTGACCCACAATCATGGCCTGCCTTCCATGATCATGACAGAAAGTGTACAAGTGGCCCACGATTGTGGCCTGTGTCAAGTAGATGCCTAGACACACAGAAAAGTCATATTTTTAGGAATTTTTTAGGCCTTTCGACCCTGAAAAAAACCGAGGGCTACCCAAAACACATTAAGTATATAAATAATGAGATAAAAGAGAGGAGAAGTTTCTTAAATTAGCCACCATAAAAAAAGCCTAGAGAGAGTTCATCGAGAGATTGAGAAAGAGACGAAGGAAGAGAGATATAGAGAAGAAGCCTACATGAACTGCTTCCCGAAATAGGAGGTTTCTCGTTGTTGTTGCCTCCATCATCCATTCGGATTTATTTTCTAGTGTATTTGCATTTTTATCTATGTATATGATTGGAATAACTGTTGAGATAGGATTTATGAATGTTGAGGATTGTCTAAACTCTTCTTCAGGTTATTTTTATCTTTGATTCAATAAAAATCTGATTGTTTATGTGAATTGGATTCATTGTGATTGATTTATGCATGTTCTTAAATCAATGATATTGATAAGGTGAATCAATGAAAAATAATTAAATTGGGCTAAAGAGAGTTAGGTAAATTAAAAATGAGAAATCAATCAAATTTGTGATTGCGTGATGAAAGATCTCATATGGGTTCCAGTAGTTTAGTGGAAAACCTCAGATCTAATTAAGGTTTGGATAAATTGTGAATTAAGAAATTGCAATTTTCTAGAATCTAATTAGGGTTTATAATTTAGGGCTTTTGATTATAACTCGAGAGAGGGTAACTAACCCTAAGATAGTCCAGGACTAGTAATCTGACATTTTATAATTAATTAGGTTAATGTTGAAGATAGGTAAAAATTTTCGCCTTTCTCTCAATTGGTAGTTCCTTAGGTTGATTCTTAGTATGTGCATTGCAATTTGCTAATTTGTTAATATTTCGTGATTTGTTCTTGAGTTGAATTAGTTAATTGAATTGATTAATTAAATTGCGTTATTATTTAACTTAGTTATAGTTTCTGCAATTTGTTTCGGCCTTAGAGTTTAGGATTAGATTAACCCTCCTCGTGGGATTGACATCTTGAATGCTATGCAAACAATCCATATGCTTGCGAAATATTGAGATTAAAATATTAAAACTACACATATCGAAAATTTGCGATTAAGTTTTTGGCATCATTGCCAGGGAGGCAATTAGTTTAGTTCTATAGTTAATGGCATTTAGTTTAGTTTTTAACTTTAACTTTTGTTTTTTCTTTTATATTTCTAAAATTGTGCTCTTGTGTGAACACAAGAGTCATGAGAAGTTCGAGTCGTGCAGTTGAAAAATTAGATTTAGACATCACTAGACTATAACGAACCATTAGGAAAGCTTGGCATAACGACGAAGAAGAAATCGTAAAGACAACAATGGCTAAGAAATTTCAGCGGGATTTGGACCATGGAGCAAACCAAGATCGACAACAGAGGACCCTTATGGACTTTATGAGACAAGGGTTCAATGCGGCTAATCAAGGAGTAGCTAGATCACCAATATAAGCTGCATCATTTGAAATTAAACCAACTCTCTAGAACATGCTTCAACAGAATTTACAATTTTATGAACTAGCAAACGAAGACCCTAATGCGCACATAATGAACTTCTTCAAAATCTATGATACCTTTAGGTACCGTCAGATGTTGGAAGATGCAGTTAGAATTAGACTCTTTCCCATTACCCTTAGAGATAGAGCAAAGGCTTGGTATCACTCCCTTAACCCAACCAATGTTATCACATGGGATCAATTAGTCCTTCTCTTTTTAGATAAATATTTTCTCCTGAATAAGACCAGTAAATTCATCAAAGAAATCACCAAATGCCATCAAAGTGATAAGGAATTGATCTACGAAGCATGGGAATGATACAAGGATTTGCAATAGAAATGCCCACACCACAACTTACCATAGGAATTTTTGTTACAAATGTTCTATAATGGAGTTACCTTACATACGAGAGGTACGATCGATGCAGCTTTTGGAGGATCATTGATGAGGAAGACAGTTGATGAAGTGGAAGAATTAATAGAGGAGATGGCGAGTAACAGTTGTTTATGGATAAATGAGTGAAGTAGACAAACTAGTACATTCTATGAATGAAAAGTAATTGTGGCTATTTATCAAATGATGAAAATGCAAGTGATGATTGATAACTTAACTCAACAGCTCAACAACATGAAGGCTTTGTCCTCAACTCCGATGAAGGTTATACAAATTAAGTGTGAACTTAGTGGATAATTAGACCATAACACAGTAGATTGTTTCTTAATGAAGGAAGGTGATCCAAAATAAATGAATTACATGGGAGCCCAGTACAGACAAGGAGGGGGAAACAACCCCTACTCCATCAATTATAACCTTGTGTGGAAGAATCACCCTAATTTCTCTTAGACGAACAATACGGGAGGACAGTTCAGACCTCAAGGACAATCGAATTCCAATAAGATAAACCAAGTTCAATGGAATCTAAGTTGGATAAGATTTTAGATAAGATTGGAGACATGGAGGATGTATATAGGAGGCTTGAGAGCAAATTCGAGTAAGTTACCAAGAATCGCGCCTCTTTCATACATAATCTGGAGGTCCAAGTAGGTCAATTAGTTGAAGCAATATCTACTAGGAATGTAGGAACCCTTCTGAGCAATATCGAGTGTAACCTAAAAGAAAGGATTATGGCCATCACTTAGTACTAGGAAATGGAACTTGATCATACAAAGGAGAACGGAGATAAAGGAAAATGACAAGTAATTGTGGAAGTCCTTCCAAATGAGCTCGGAATTGAGCCAATCAAGGAATCTCGACCCAAATGACCATACCCTATTCAAGCACAACAGAAATCATTCTTAAGTAGTGTAACGAGGAATTCTAAAGAGGTTGACCTTAACAAGGTTGAGAACATAACGAACTCTTACAAGCGAGGCTCATATTAATGGAATCAGTGAAGAAGAAGGTTAAGGAGTGCAAAGCCGAAGACCCCAACATAGCACAGAAGAAAGAGGGTCTAGGGCATTTTTACATTCCTTACAGTATAAATGGAGTCAATATAGACAAGGCATTCGTAGATTTAGGAGTGAGTATCAATATGATGTCCTACACCTTTAGTTAAAAGTTAGGGTTAGGAGAGTTAGTACCTATAAAGAAAGATGGTCGATAAAATAGTTCATCAAATGAAGGGGATTATTAAGGATATCTAATTACAAGTTTATAATTTTACTTTTCCCACAGACTTCTATATATTGGATATTGCAGAAGATGTAGAAACCCATATGGTCCTTGGAAGACCATTCCTAGTCACTGCTCACTCAATCATTGATGTTGATGGGGGGACTGACTTTGAGGGTAGGTAAGCAGCAAGTAACCTTCAAAATGTCAACAAAAGACAATAATACTATTTTACCTCCAAATAATGGAAAGGAATCCAAACCTCGAGGGCAATGAGAAGATATTATGGATCCTGGGGGTGCCTTCAGAAAGAAGTGATTGCATAGAAGAAGGCGAAAGAAGAAGAGCCACAAGGATGGTAGAATTAAGGATATGGTAGCTTATGTGCAAATTGTTAGATTAATGACTGCACTGTCATTACTCCACTCATTTGAACTACCATGAGTAAAAGAAAAGCGTCGAGCTACTGGCGTGAAAAGAAGCGCTATATGGGAGGCAACCTATGGAATTTTAATTTCCTTAAATTGTCTTTATAAAGTTTGAATTTTGTAGTTAGGTTCTTTCGTTTTCAAATAAAATTAGAGGGCATAGGATGTTGACGTGAATTCTATGATCGATGAAGTAAGCAAAGAGAGGCAAAAGAGTCACAAAGAGTTAAGAAGGGATTTCGAAAAGTGGAGAAGGACAGAAAAAGAAGAAAAATTAAAATTGGTGAAAAAATTGTAGGTCACAGTCGTGGCATACAAACCCACGATTGTGGCTTGCAATAAGGTAAAAATGACGAACACTCACATTTCATTTAAATTTTTAACCATTTTACCATATAATCACCTATAAATACATTTCTAACTTCATTTTTTCACTCAATTTCATTTTCATTTTATCTCTTTAAACTTTATCTCTCCAATCACTCTCACTTCTCTCTCCAAAATTTCAAACCTCCAAATTTCTTTCGACTTCCACCAACTCACAAGCCAATATGTCGCACATCAAGCAAACATTAAAGTGTGATCAATAATGAGGAATACAATAGTCTTGGGATGAGGGAAGAGGAATAGAGCATCTGAGAATAGAGCAGCTAATTACGGAGCATCTTTCCTGATCTTCTCGGATGAGGAAGGTACTTGTTTCCATTCCCTTCGTAGTAAACAAATTATGGTTCGAAAATATTTTCAATTTGAAACTTTAAATAGATTAGAATACGAGACAAGGTCGAGAGCTTAGCTGAGAAAATTCAGTGGGGTTAATTCATTGAAATTCAATTCCCAGTTTAACTGACCTTAGAATTTTTTACTTCTCTTCAATATAAATCCAACAAACTTAGGGAACTATGGTTTAGATTACGGGGACAACCTTATGGGCTTGATTATCACACCATGTATGAAATCTTTGGTTTCCTGAGTCTTTTATAGTGGATCATCACGAAGATTTCTATGTCAATACCTATTAGACATAATTAACTGGATTAGAGCATTTCGACGCCAAGAACACATATAACGACATTATTAGGAGTCACAAAAACTTGTTGATGCACAAATTTATGTGCCAAACCATTTTTTACAAAGTAGAAACCAATAAGTATTCAACGAAGGAACTATTTATGTTGTGGTATATGGATCATAGCATCCCAGTTTGCACAACCACCTACATTTTTAATGCAATTATTACTTCTCGAAAGAAGAGGAGCAATAATTTATGAATGGGTTACTTGGTTTCGACCATAGCTAACTATTATGAAGTTGAGTGTAATAGACTTAAAGTCTACCATCCTCAGTTCATAAACCACCATCATCTATGGCGAGCTAAAATCCTAAAGTCCCATAATATGAAACTTCAGGATGGTGCTAAGACACATGTCAAGGGTAGGACTGGTCAAGCAAGCTCAAGTGCCTAACAACAACAAGAAGGGATTCAACCAATGAGGAGTCCAAAAAGGAAGAAGATGCAGAAAAATTAGGTTAGAAGAAGGTGCTAGAGATAATCTTCGCAAACACCACAGTAATTACAGATACACTTGTTGAGAACTCCAGAAGGATGAAGGAGATGGCCTGAACCCAATGATGTTAGAGCCAGGAGATACGTCATATTCATCGTTAATTCGAGGCTCAGGGCATTCAACTGCCACTTTTACCTCTAACCCCATCACTACCTCCATCACTACAAACCTTGTTCTAAACCCTTTTTTTCTTTTTAAATTTAGTCTTTTTTATTTTTATGTCTTTATGTGTGTTTGTTATCACCTTCTCACATTAAGAACAATGCGTTGTTGAAGTGTGGGGAGGGTTATATGTTTATTTGAATGTAAATTTTGCATATTATAGTTGTTTGGTTACATTCTGTGAATCGTCTGAATGTAGCAATGGCTTAGACGAATTGAAATTAATTTAATTTTGAACATGATCTATTAGGTTGTAGAGAATTATTAACTTGCAAAATTAGTGAATTGGGGTTCTTTTATTAAATCTGCAGCTTAGTTAGTATTTAGTGTTTAAGTGTAGCCCTCTAAATTGTCACATTCATTCCTAATTTGAGGCTTTTTAACCTAAGTAGTTTTGCTAGTATTTTTTCATGAAAACGAGTAGCTAAAGTAACAAGATAAGAAATAAAAAATATTATTTTTAAAATAAGTAACTATTCCACTAGCCTTCAGGTTATGAATAGAGCTAGTAGCTAGTTGAGAACATGATATAGCTGAGTAACCGAATCGACACGCATTACAAATATGTGCCTTTGCATAAAGAGGCTAGAATGACGTACCAACGAAGCAGCTTAATGAAAAACATGATTTAGTTGAGTAATTGGATCGATGTTTATTACCAATGTTTGCCTCCATGTAAAAAGACTAAGTCTATGTTCATAAAAAGTCAATAAAATTAAAAATGTGTTTTCAAATAAAACCTACTGAACTTGTAATAGTTTGACTTTTCATGAAAGTGTACTTAGTATTAGTTACAGAGTTGAACGATCAAAGAATTATTAATGAGTGTGTGCAATTGAGAAGGCTAACAAATTAACACTAAAGTCTGGATTAATATGTATATTTAGTTCAAAGCCCCAAGAAACGGATTTTGCATGTTAATGATTTAAAATGACTTAAATGATTGTGTTTTAAATTAAATTTATTTCATGAAGCTGAAGCCATTGTCTCATTACTACATCATATGTTGTGTGAATTAGTATATGTTTTTTGTTTTATTTTCTTGAGGACAAGCAAACGTTTAAGTGTGGGGATGTTGATAAGTGTGAAATGTATCGTGTTTTAGGATATAGTTTTATATGTGTTTATCAGTTTATTCGATTGCTTAGTATGTATTTTTTATAGAATTGTGTTAGTTTGTGAATTATTTGTGTTTAAGTGTTTTTATAGGTTAGTACAAGCATCTTAGCTTAATTATTATGTCTTTGAGGTACCTTGATGTGCTTGTTAGTATTTTAGGGTCAACAGCAAAGAACGGAGAAGTTTCAGAGAGATTTGGACCGAAACAACTGCCCGACCACGATCGTGACAGAAAGTATATAAGTGGCCCACGATCGAGGGCTGCATTGAGTAGACGCCCAGATACACAGAAAAGTTAAGTTTTGAGGGATTTTTTTTGACCTTTTGACCCTAAGAAAACCTAGGGCTACCAAGAACACATTAAGTATATAAATAATGAGATAAAAGAGAGGAGAAGTTTCTTGCGTTAACCACCATCATGAAACCCTAGAGAGAGTTCATTGAGAGATTAAGAAAGAGACGAAGGAAGAGAGATGTGGAGAAGAAGCCTATAAGAAGTACTTCCTGAAACAGGAGGTTTTCCGTCGTTGTTATCTCCATCATCCATTCAGATCTATTTTCTAGTGTATTTCCATTTTTATCTATGTATAGAATTGGAAGCTATTAAGATAGGATTTATGAATATTGAGGATTGACTAAACTGACCTTCGGGTTATTTTTATCTTTGATTCAATAAAATTTGATTGTTTATGTGAATTGGATTATTGTGATTGATTTCTGCATTTTCATAAATTGGTAATAAACTAAGAGGATGAATCGATGAACAATAATTAAATTAGGCTAACAAGAGTTAGGTAATTTAATAAGAACGAGAAATTAATCAAATTGGTAATTTTATAACGAGATCTCAAAAAGGTTCCAGTAGTCTAGTGGAAAACTTCAAATCTAATTAGGGTTTAGATAAATCGTGAATTAAGAAATTGCAATTTTCCATAATCTGATTAGGCTTTATAATTTAGGACTTTTAGTTATAACTTGAGAGAGAGTAACCAACCCTAGGATAGTCCAAGACCAATAATCCGACATTTTATAATTAATTAGGTTAATGTTGAAGATAGGTAAAAATTTCCCTTTTCTCTCAATTGGTATTTCCTTAAGTTGATTCTTAGTGTATGCATTGCAATTTGTTGATTTGTTAATATTTTGTGATTTATTCTTGAGTTGAACCGATTGATTGAATTGATTGATTGAATTGTGTTATTGTTTAGCTTAGTTACAGTTGAATTTCTGCAATTTGTTTCGCCTTTAGAGTTTAGGATTAGATTAACGCTCCTCGTGGGATCGACACTTTACATACTACAAAAATGATTTGTACGCTTGTGGAATATCGAGGTTAAAATATTAAAACTACAATATTGGAAAACCGTGATCAAAAGACCAATTTGCCATTAATCAATATATAAAAAGACCAAATTGCCTTTTAATGAATTTAATTCACCAACTTATCGAATTAAATTCTGAAAATTTTTTGCAACCATCTTCCCATTAAATTGGCCATGAAATACACTAATTAGGGTCAATACGTGTTGACTGGATGCTTTAAAAAATTCTAATGGGTTTTAAATCATATATATCCATGATTTTCCAAAATGGCATTTTAAGTCCTAAACTTCCTAAATTCTCAAAATCCATCCAATCTGAATTATTTTTGATCAGTTTCTATACCATTAGACTATAATACTTATTATGAATATTTTCAATTCTTTTCAAGGTCCAATCCCCAAAAATCACTAGTCATGCAGTAAAATACTATTCATTGAACATAAAAGTTTGCCTTTATTGAAGGGAAAGGTTTAGGATTTTACAAAAACCCTAGCGATGGCTTTAAGACAGAAGAAATTTACTATGATGAGAGAAGGAATATGTTCAAATTCTTACATTTTGAAAAAAAGAAGAGAAAGAGCTATCGACTTAAAAGAATAAAAAAGAAACTTGTAATTTTATTTTCATAAAAAGGCTTTCCTTTGATATTATATGCTTGTCTTAAAATAATGAATTAAGTTCATATAGGCATTTTGGATGCTATTATTGACATAGCCCGCCTAGTTGTATTTTTGGCTACTTTGCCCATTTTAAAAAATATTCTATCTAATTTAACGATAGCTACCTAATATTTGGGGGATCCTTTCCCCAAGCCCATATGCGTTTTTGCAGGTCTTACAATAACTAGTTTATTAGGATCTATATGTACCCATATTTTTCAACCACTAATTATTAAATTAGGATCGATGATTACATATTCAATTATAGAGATTGTATGAAAAACTGATAGATAAAGTAAATTACATGTATTACAAGAATAGAAAATTTAGTTGTAGATTATATATCCTATATTTTAGTGATAGCCAATAGATTAATTATAATTAATGAATTTGATTAGGTTAAATTGTGGGTCTAGGGAAGGTAGTTACTTAATATTATATATGTATGCATTAAAAAAAGGAATAGAAACTATAAGTGAATTATTATATTAACCTAGATATTCAACCTTATATGATAACTGGAATTCCTTGTAAGTGAACCCGGAAGCCTAATGTTTATCTTGTTGATCTATCTTCAATAGTTTATTTACTTTTTTTTGTTTATTAGTTTAATTACTTTATTTAAATTTGATTTTATTTAGTTTTCTTATAGGATTAATATTTATAGTGGAATAGTTCCTTGTGATGTTGATATTCTGGAATTACCCTATTTTGTAAGCTTACTATAATTTACTCTATAAGCTTACATATTCTTTTGCAATCAAAATTTTATTGAGTTGTTAATATGATACATTACTCTCTTGGTGGGTTCTAGTTCACCTAATCTTAGTCTTTTTAGAAAAGTATTAGACACTACTTTAATACTTGCTCCTAAATCTACTATTGCCTTTTTAATTCTTCTTTTTTTTCTTATGGGTCAATTGGAAATAGCCTCTTTAATAGTTAGGGGTAAGGTTATGGACTACTGGACCTTCCTAATCCTTGCGCGTCAATGGGATTTATACTGGGTATTGTTGTTGTTATACATGAAACAACTTTAGCAGTATGATATCTTAAAGGACTTCGATTTTGCCTTCAAATAATTTTTTCTCTACTTTATTGCCTTAGTCACTAGGTAAGGTTCCTTATGATATCCCCTTCTTAGTCAATTAATCTATATAAACTTCAAGATTCCTTATCGAAACTTTATAATTTTACAGTTAAGAAGTTGTTGTTTATATAAAGTATCTAAACATGTTTTTTAGACTAGGTTGGTTCTTTTTCTATATAGATTTTTGAAGACTTGGTGAGGTTTTTCCTTAAGCTTATTAATTTCTATGATACGAATGGATTTTGGTATATTGTTATATGTTATTTCATTTGAATTCATTCCTATTTATGTGTTTAATTGCTCATTTTGTGTTCCTATTGATTTTACATGTAAATTTAATGATGGAATACAAATATAAGATTAAAGCATGAGGTGTTGAAGACATTAGGAGCCAAGAAGGCTATCTATCAAGCAGCCAACAAAGTGAGGAAAAAGACTTGGAGAAGCATCAAAGAGGCTGTCCAACATGACAACCAAATGTGTTTAATGGAGAGCTAAAAACTTGTCTAAAATGACAACCCTTGGAGCTTTCCTTACACACCAAACGATAAAATCTTTAGAAGTCCTCCTTGCTTCAAAACGCAACTCAATTGTCTTTTAAAAATCCAGCAATACAGCATCACCATCAACTTTTGAGGAGAGGAGTTTCACACATGAAACACAACAGCTAGAGGACGTTTGGCAAAGAAACATCGTCGTTTGGCTAGCAATGTAGCGCCCCGTTACCATGGATCTATTTAGATTTTGAAATTCTAGAGATAGAATTAAAATTAAATTTCTTCAAAAATGGTAGTTCTATGGATCTAGTTTAATCTAAATCATGAATCATTCTATTTGGATAACTACAGATCAATATATTGCCAAAATAGCGAAGCATGCTTAATGAAAATACTCCATTCATTAATTTTCTAAAACTATTCATCATTTTTGTCCCAAATTTATCACTCAATCTCTCCCAAATGATTTCAAATGATCATAATTTTGGTGGAGATGTAGAACAATGTGTTTCAAATTTGTTGGTTCAAATCCCATTCAGCTCAACACATTCTTAAACAAATTAAAAACTATAATTAACATCAATATCAAAAACATCAAATATTCATGCATCTTTTTCATTTTTGCATTTTCATTTTTCATTTTTCTGCAATTTAATTTTTTTTGTACATTCCCCATTTCCATTTCACCATTTCAACTCTCATTTAGCTCAACATAATCTATACACAAATCATATTTCATACTTGATGATAAACACTCAAAATAGAACATATTCGTATACTCTCAAAACAGAACACAAACATATACATTCATCCACCAATTTGCAGCACCCAGTTATCAACTTCATGTCTAATTTTGAGACTCTTAAGTATATAATTTAAATTGTATATGAAAAAGTACAATTATGCCTCTAGTTTAATCCAAATGAAGAATTATCTTATTTAGATAACTACAGAATAAGTTATGGCTAAAACATAGAAGCATAATCAGTGAACACGGTACTGCTACATTTTCCAGCACTCATCTTCCAATTTTCCAGATTTTACGCCTACCACAAATTGTATAAAGATCACCTTTCCTACTTCATTACTCTTCATTCTCAACTGCATTTCAACTCAATATCATTCACAAACCAATTCATGATCTGTATTTGATCGTTATCTCAAAATAGAATATGTGCACATACCATTCATTATCAATTTTCTGCACTCATCCTAACACCATTATGATGATCATTCTACCTCTAAAACATCTCTAAAATAAATCATACATATACAAAATCAAAACATTTACATCGATTATCGATCACCCACAATACATACATACACATTGCAAAAAATCAAGTCATCACTCTTAATTTACTCATCATTCTAGCTTCATTTAACCATACCCATGATATTTAAAGCATAACTTGTTAAAACTTCAATTTCTTCAAAAACTTTAAGAAGCCCTAATTCTCATGCAACCTATGTACATCATCTTGAAGGTGGATTGGGTTAGGTTTTCTTGTAGCAAAAGAAAGAGACAACAAAATGGGAGTAGTAAAAGATAGATGGAAGCAATGTGTAACTTTGGTGAGAAAACCGTGAAGAAGATGAAGCTTATAAAAGAAAGCCACGAAGAAGGAAATAAGACAAGACAAAAAAAAATGACTTGGTCTTTCAAAGATAGAAGAAATGTGACTTGGTCATTTAAAATGAAATAGTTTAATTAAACATGAACTAGACAAGTGACACTTGTCACTTATCTAACTTCTAAGGCTTTAACTAAGTTCTCATTGAACTAGTCCCGTAACTCCAATTTTTTATTCTAATTATCTCTAAATTTTTAATATAATTATCTCACAAATTCTAAAGTCATCTATAAAATTCTTCAATATCATTTAACTCTTATTTCTATTTCCATTTATCAATTTACTAGCCAAGTGACATTTTTTTCCTAATTCAATAATATCCAACAATTTTGGAAAATTTTCCTAAAATTTTCCAAAAATTCTAAATCAACAAATACGCTCTCAAAATTAATTTCCAATACAATAAACCACAATTCTCAATAAAATCACATTCTATATATATAAATCAATTATACCCGAAATATCAATGAATGCATGGACAATCATTTTCATGGGCACAAATATCTATATTCACGTGTATATATATGTCATATTATGCATGAACATGAAATGTATTTTCTAATCTCAATAATTTATCATATTTACTATTTTAGCTATAACATAGGTAAGAGAATGTTACAAGCAGAACGTAGATGTAGTGAGAAGAGGGTGTGTAATGCGTGAAGTTTTAAGGGGAGTGAATAGTACCAGTGGACTAGAAAATAAATCACAAAATCATAATAATAGTGGTGTAGAAGAGGGGAGGCAAGGAGCAGTGAAATGAAAAAACTAGCACGGCACAAGCATGGACCAGCACGCAGTACAGTAAAACAAAAGAAGGTGAAATACAGCGCAGGAGTCCACGCCAAGCAGCAGTCCGCACATGGGAGCAACGCCAAAGCTAGAAAGGAGGCTTTAAAATGCAACATTTGATTGAGCCTTCATCCATGCCAGAACAACGCAGCGCAGGAGAACAACACTAAGGAGCAAAATGACAATAGGAGAAGTGGAAAATGCTAGCTGCTACGATGGACGAAATGGAGACGTTTGTCCAAGACGTTTGCAAGCGTTTTTATGTGAACAGTAAGGTGGCCACCAATATTAATTTGTCACATCAAGTGAACAGTGAGAGTGAGTAGCATGGCAAATAAACAAAGAATAGAGCTTGCGATAGAAAAAGAGAGCGGAGAGGTGACGGGTTCAACTTGGAGACGGTTGGGTTAGAGCTTGGAGCCTTCCTTGCTTTCGTGGAGATGCTACACGTCCATGAATACCTTTTTGGATTTAATTTCAATTATTGCACTATTCATTCACCACCTTTTGCTTGGTATTTACTATAACTTTAGTTTTCTGACCAAATGCTTGTTTTTCCTTTATTATATTCGAATGCTTTATGTTTATTTATCTTGACTGAATTCTTTAACTTCCAGCTTGTAAGTTTAATGCTTAGTTTAATTCTTTCTTTACTTTAATGTCTTTTTGTTTTTATTGTCTGAACTTGGGATTTTGATTAATGAATGGATTTGGTTTAATTTTCTAGCATTGATTTAATTTAATTAAGTATGGTTTATGTCTGTTTAATCTTTGTTTTAATTAATTTAATTATGTATGGCTAGTTGCTTAAGGGCTTAAAGGTATAGGAAGGATTAACAATGAAAATTGTGAGAATTTGAATTTGGTTTTACTTAGTTTGGTGTTTCTAGACATAGGCTGGTTTGGGACTTTATGTAAAATGCCATGGATTAGGTGTTATCCTTATGATTAATCACCCCTTTAGGTAATTCCCTAATCCTAAAGTTAGGAATGAGCATGTGATACGTAATAGTCTATAACGATTCTAGCAATAGGTTAGTTGGATTTATTATGATGCTTAATCTACTAATCTAGGGTCCCATATCTTTAGGTTACACTTTCCGAGTTTACATGTTAGTGGCTTAAGTTAGTCATTCCTTAGTATTTAAAACTTCTCCACTATTATATTTAGAGAGCTTGTTCTAGGTTATAGATGGAGAAGGGATAGTTTTAAAGCTTGTTAGATTTACCTAAGTTAAAGGAACTGAGGGTTTGAGAACTTGTTCGAACCTATAGACTAACACTATAGCTAAAATACTATTTATATAAATTGGAGGATCAATAGTCATTCCTAAATCCTGATGATATCTTTGGCCCATTTCTTTATTATTGTTAGTAGTCTTTTTGTATTTTGTTTTGTGTATGTTAAATCTTAGTTTCTTCCGCTTTCATCATTCAAGGGATTTTTTATTTTCCTTTTCTTTACAATATTAGAGATAGCAGTTCACCTTGGCTCCCTGAGGATTCGACCCTAACTCACCCTATCTACATAGTTCGAGTTAGTTAGGTATTTTATTATTCGGTAGCTTACGGTAAGCTTCACCAAATTTTTAGCACTGTTGCCTGGAAGTTGACGTATGTTAATTGTTATTTCCAGTGTTGTTTTTATTTTTGTTTTTACTGATCTTTTTCTTTATTTCATTGGTTGCATGTCCCACAGTTCCTTAAAACACATTCGTTTGCATAAATTTGCTGAGGGAAACAGAGGATCATTACTTACTCCACTTAATGCTTTCTATTTTTCTCCTATTATAGGTCACACCAAATTTGTCCTTTGAAGAAGAAGACGATGGGAGTTCAGATGAAACAAAAGAGAATATTGAGGTCTTTCACAAGGTGGAAGTTACTATCCCTCTTTTGGAAGCAATTAAGCAAGTTCCACAATAAGCTAAATTTTTGAAGAAGAAGTGCACCAACAAGTGGAAGCTGAAGGGAAATGAGAAGATTAGTGTGGGGGGCAATATGTTAGCAGTGTTATATAGAGAGCTACCCCACAAATGCAAGGATCCAGTTATTTTTACCATTTCTTGTAAGATCGATAACATGAGGTATGAGAGATGTATGTTAGATTTAGGAGCTTCGATCAATGTTATTCCTTTATCTATTTTTAAAGTTCTTAATCTTGGTTCATTAAAGGATACCTGTGTTATAATTCAATTGACTAATAGATCTAACACATACCCTGAGGGGGTTATTGAGGATGATTTGATGTAGGTTAACGGGATTGTTTTCCCTGCATATTTTTATGTATTAGATATGTAAGATGAGGGCTTTTCGAGCCTTTTGACAATTTTGTTAGGCATGCCATTTTTGAAGACATCTTAGACAAAAATCGATGTACATAGTAGGGTGTTGACTATGGAATTTGATGGTGAGGTTATTTGTTTCAATATCTTTGATGCCATGCACTATCTATCAGATTATGAGTCAATCGCCAAGGTAGACATTCTTGACTCTTTGGTGGAGCATTGGTCTCTTCTTTCTACAGGTGACCCTTTGGAGGTAGCCTTGACTACCCCGCTAGAGCAAAAGATGTTCGTTTATTGGAAAAGCAAGTTTAAGTTTGGAAAGGACCTAAAGGAAACAATTTAAGCGCTTGAGATAAGTCCTTTTGGCAGGTATGTCCCTCACTTTTTAGAATTGCCTGTTAGTACTAATTGATTGTTACCTTCTATTAGGCAAACACCAAAAGTGGAGTTGAAACCCTTACAAACTTACCTCAAATACGCTTATCTGGGCACTAACAACACACTCCCTATTATCATAGCAAATGATCTTACAAAGGTGCAAAAAGAAAAGCTCATTAGAGTGTTATGAGAGTATAAGACGACATTGGGATGGACGGTTGTGGATATTAAAAGTATTAGTCCTTCTTTATGCATGCAAAGGATTTTTCTTAAGGAAAGAGCTACCCATCCCATCAAGTGTAAAGATGTCTTAACCCACTGATTATGAAGGTGGTGCAAAAGGAAGTGATGAAGTTATTAGATGTAGGTGTCATATACACCATCTCTAACAGCAAGTGGGTAAATCCTTTATAGGTAGTTCCTAAGAAGTTGGGCATTATAGTCATGAAGAATGAGAAAGGAGAGATGGTTACGACTCGAGTATAAAATGGATGGCGAGTTTGCGTGGGTTATCAGAAGCTTAACTTGATGAGTAAAAAGGACCACTTTCTCTACCCTTTATTGCTCAAATGTTAGAACGACTTGTTGGTCGTGCTTACTATTGTTTTCTTGATGGTTATGCAAGTTATATTCAGGTTGCTATTGCTCCTGAAGACTAGTAGAAGACGACTTTTACATGCACATATGACATCTTTGCCTATAGATGGATGCCTTTTGGATTGCGCAACATCCACGATACCTTTCAAAAGTGCATGGTAAGTATCTTTTCTGAGTATCTTGAGAAAATCATTGAAGTTTTCATGGATGACTTTACCGTGCATGGGGATTCATTTGAACAATGCCTGGATCACCTTATTTTGGTACTTAAACGATGTGTTGAAACTAACCTTGTTCTTAATTATGAAAAGTGTCATTTTATAGTTCAACAAAGGATAATTTTAGGAGATGTGGTTTCTACAAGGTATTGAGGTTCATAAAGCCAAGATAGACCTTGTGTCTTCTTTACCAGACCTCGCTTCTGTGCAGGGAGTTTGATCATTTCTTGGCCATGCAGGGTTTTATTGAAGGTTCATTTAGGACTTTTCCAAGGTTTCACAACCATTGTGTGTGACGACCCAGTATCACATCGGGTACATGACAACCGTCGCATACTTGGGCTAAGGACACTCGTAATATCCTTAATCCGACTATACAAGGTTAAACCTTTTTTTTTTGAAAAATTTGGGCAGCACAACAGCTTTATTTTAAAAATCCCAAAACCTCCAAACGATTTTAAACAGACTTCCATATTCACATCCAACCGCAACTTCAGGACTCTCTAGTCCACTCAAGGCAATCTCAACTCCAGGCAATCTCAACAACGGTATAATAGTTCATACATAAAATCTTTTACAAAACACAAGGCAATCAAAAGTTAACTCATAAAATCATAAAGCGTATCTACATAAAAACAGTTCACGAGTCACTAGACAATAAAAGTAAAAAATTGGAGACGACCCATTTGCGTAAACACCCCAAAAATGTCAAAAAGTTGCACGGTCCTCACAGAGCTTTAAGCTCACTAAATTAACCTACATGGTTGGAAAGCGGAGGGGGGTGAGTACACTAGGTACTCAGTGAGCAGGAGAGTATATATCACAAAAAGAATTGATTCATTCCAAGACAGTGTAGATAACCTATGAAGTGAATATATTTCACATAAAAAACATATAGGCCCAGCCTATAACTCGATGTATACTGGTTAGGAATCATAGGCCTAGCCTGTTAACTCACTCAATCGGTGCAAATAGGTCCCAGTTCCAGTACACAAAGCATAAAACATCATACGTATCAATCAAATATCGGTAGAAAAACCAATATTAGGGTAAGTCAAAACAATCATGTGTGACACCACTAGTTGGCCAAACTAATGTGCACGCCCACCGATACTTGGTGTTGGCTCGACTTTCATCTGTGGTGAGTCCAGACTATAGTCGACAAGAGCGTCATGAACC
>JANSVA010415024.1:0-22070 GCA_025504915.1 Erythroxylum reticulatum | reverse complement strand
ATTGCCAGTTTTATATCGAAAACTTGCCGACTATAGTCTTGCCCCTTTATTTTTTTTCAACCTGGCTTGTACATTTTAAATCTCATCATTCATCTTTATATCATTACTTTCCTTAATCAGTCCATGACAATGTATTCACATCTATATCACATTCGAGGATATATTACTACAATACAATATTGGTATCATATTCCATAATACATCCACCAATACAAATACATTACATCATTATTTGTCATATCTAACCATATACTATTTCCTATTTCTAAATATCCATAAACTTTCATTTTCTCATACTCAGACAAATCATCATTCTTCCCACTACTTCTATCAATTCAAACACTTAACAAATGCTCATGTATGTGACTCATATAAATGCAACTCATACTAGGGATCAGTTGCTACTACTTGATATGACATGACTGAAATGCATATAACTTGACACATATGTATGCCTATGTAAGATACAAAATATGGGCTTTCATACCAAAATGTAGCAACCCCTCTCGCAGGACACATACCTGACATCCATGGTGATATCCAAGTATGTACCCCGCAAGGGTGGCATGCCAGAACAGTCATTAAGTCAAAATTCATTACAAATTTTTTTCTTTTTAAAACAATGTACATGTATGCGGAAATCATTAATCAAATTGGGCCCGCTTAATTTCTAAATCATTTCCATTCAATAGCCACTTGGGCCCATTTTAGATGTAAAACACTTAATAATCATAAAGTCATTTTATTACTAAATCATTCACATAAACTTTGTACAATTCTTGTGAAACAAAAATAAAAAACAAATCATTGAAAACATATGCAGGTGAAAACTGATCCCGACCCCTAATTCATACTTATTTGCAGTGGCTGAACTCCAATCGGTCTAATTGGATAACTCCTCTGAACTTGAAAACCCACGTTGTAATTTTTTATGAATTTTCCAAACTCAATGAGTGAACCATCATTGATGATTTCACCCAGGTCAAATACACAAAATCACATATTTAACATATGTTCATTCAGATCATAAATAATCCAAATACTCACAATATTATGGAACATCACATAATCATTACGAATCAGAATAGATATATACAAATAGATAGATATATACAAATACAAATGAATATGAGACTCCAGATTCGTTATTATTATTATGAACGAGTGCCTATCACATATGTATACAGATACTGGCCTATTAGGCTCAGTTAGAACATAACCATGAAGCATAGATCTACGAGCAGAATTAGAAATTACCGAGCAATGCTCTACATGCAAGCGCTTTCATACTGGCTACTTCGATCACAACACCTTTATCTGAGCATGCATTTTATGAAATGCATCAAATTCAGAATATCCTATGTATAAGTAATGTATAATGCACAGTCAGAATCTCATAGTTATCGGACCTAAATCTGGCATTAAACTTTCGTTAAGAATTCACATAGCATGATACACAATCAGGATCTCATAGTCTTACCTAAGTCTGGCATTTAACTTTTGTTGAGAATTCATACATCATTTAGAATTTCAAAGCAACTAGAGCACTTCCAATACATTCTTAATATTAAACTCCTCAGACTTTAAGTCTGGAAATTCAAAAACAATCTCAAACAAATAATACTTGAAAGTTTAAACAAATTCAATCAATCCTAGGAAAATCATCTATGTATATCAACAATGCACAATGCATGTTCAATGACAATCTCGGGTATCATATCAAATTCTTATCACCATATCATTCAGATATCAAAACCCTCATAAATAATTTGTACTTAGGGTTTGAACCATAATAAAACCATGTGAAACTAATTTCATAACCTAATTGATCAATTCAAATTTTTTTAAAAACATACTTTTAGGTCAACTTTTCATGATCATTCTGATAAGGTAAGTGACAAAATTAGGCAACACTTCCTTCTATAAAGTTATTCTCCAATGTCTTAAGTTTCTAATGACACCAAAATCATTCAATTTGGTTCAGCAATCTGAAAGTTATACTCCAATTATTTCGGACTATTCATAAACTAAAACTGTACTTTGTATTTAGATTCGAGTCAGATTCTAAAATTCTTAGAGATAGAATTAAGTTTCAATCTCTTTATACAATTTGTATCCATATATATCTAATTTAATTTAAATTAAGAATCATTCCATTTTGATACCTACTGATCAAAATAGAATCAAAATGTCGAAGTATTTCAGTGAAATCATTCTAGTTATCAAATTCTAGTATTCCTCAACATGTTCATCTTAAATTCAACAATCAATCCATTTCAGATTGTTATAATTTTTGGTGGAGATGAAGACCAATGGGTGTCAAAT
Source organism: Erythroxylum reticulatum (assembly GCA_025504915.1). NCBI lineage: Eukaryota > Viridiplantae > Streptophyta > Magnoliopsida > Malpighiales > Erythroxylaceae > Erythroxylum > Erythroxylum reticulatum. The sequence goes on along the minus strand of JANSVA010415024.1, from coordinate 19,745 downwards.
CTAATAGTTCAAGAATCAAATCATTTGGATATCAGGTGAAGAAGTTATAACAAAAATACCAATGGATGTTCAGAAATAAACAAAAGTTGAAAGTCGTGATCATGCGTCTACACGACCGCGATTCTCCACCTGGAATTGCGAAGTCACGATCGTGCAGAAGCATGATCGCGATTTTGACCTATAACAGTGAATTCGTGATAGTGTTGAAGCACGATCGTGCTTCCTCCTTTTCTTCACCGATTATTTCTCTCCTTTTTCCCCTTCCATTTTTCTTTCACTTTTAGATTTACACACTTCTAAATCATCTATACTGCATTTCTAACTCCAATACAAACTCTAAACAAATTACATTCAAGTTTACACTTCAAAAATCACAACTATGATACTTGATATATACTTTCTCTCTCTACTACATTTTTTCTTTATTCTCATTTCAATCTTCTTTAATTAACATATAAAATACTTAAACCAATTCTTCCAACTTCATTTCAGCTCAAGAACACAAACCAAATCAAAAATCCAAGGTTCCCATGTAAACATCAAAAATTCGATTTCTCATACATGCAAAATCCATTTTTTGCATTTTGTTTCTCTTTCTACTTTCATCTTATGCATTTTTTCATTTTTTCCACACTTTCATTTCATCAACATCTTAGCAATTATCAATTCTATACCACAACCTCACCAACTCTTCATTTCATATCATTAAACTCACTTAAATTCATTTCCACAAATTCATGCGTGAACAATAAAAACAACCATATATTCACGCATGTAAAGTGAAAAACATAGTATATGTTAATTGTTTTTCCTGAATTTTTGCACTCTTCCTGAACACAGTTTCAATTATTCTTCTAGCTCAAAACTCACTTCAACACTATCTTATGACATATCATTCCTCACATATGCAAAAACAATTCATTCATCACCGAAACTACACTTCTCAAACCCACGCATGCATGCATATATTTACACCATAAAACATCATCAGAGTTACTTACTCGATTCAGCTATTCTCGGCAGTAAGAGTGAATCAATGACACCCTATAGGAATAACAATTTGCTATTCGGTGATGAATAACCAGAAGAGTGTTTTGGTCATTCCAGTGAAGAATTAACATTGTTCAATAACCTTTCTTTACTAAACACTTAGCTTCATGTATTCTTTGCATGAAACACACGTCTCCCAAATAAGACTGCCACATGTCATCATGAATGTGAGCCATTTGTCACATCTATAAGCTGCCACATCTTATGATATAATTAGTCCAATGTCAACATTTTTCTTATTCTAAAATACTTCAAATTTCTAAAATACCTGAAATATACCAAAATTACTAAATCACATTTTAATCACATTAATAACTCAGTTATACCTAAAAATGTCAATAAATGCATGTAGAATCATTTTGACATGCAAAAATGTGCATGTTATAATTAGCTTAAGCATGAATTGTACGTTTTAATTTCTCAGTAATTTCTCATGTTCACTATTCAAGCTTTATCATAGGTAACGGGATGTTACAATTCTCCCCTCCTTAAAGAAATTTCATCCTCGAAATTCTTATTTGATCGATCAAACAGGTAGGGGTATGGTTTCATCATATGCTCTACCATTTTTCCTTTAACTTCATCACTCGAATAATTTCTTCCACTTAATTGTAGTCAGTGGAATTAATCGATTTTCTAGTTACTTATCCTGATATCACACTGTCTAATTTATTTGCTCAATATATTTTAGATTACTCAAGTTTTCATTTCCTATGTTGACAATACATCTTAGTTAGATCATATCAATTTTTCTTAACATACTCACATATCACACTTTATATATTTAAGACATCTTTGTTGGTTTTACAAACTCATATGTTAATAGTTATATTCTTACAAGAATTTCAAATGGCCCAATTTATGTCGGACTTAGCTTATACTTTTTTTCCAACTTGAGCACATCTTAGTAAGGTGATACTCTCATAAACAATTCATCTTTTTCTTGATAATTCACATCTCTTTAGCGTTAATACACTTAACTCATATGTCTATCTCACTTTATTCCAAATCTTCAATGTTGCTCCTCCTAATTCATTCTTCTTTCTTGAGTTACTTAATTTCTCATACACATCAATTTCACTTATCATCAACATCTCCTACTTCTGGCCTTAAACTGTTTTTTAGGCCTTATTCATCCAAATATAAAGGCAGTCAACTCTTTCTGTTGTATATCACCTCATATGATATTCTGATGATATCCCTGTGATATTGATTATTATACTTAAAGTCAATTAAAACTAAACATTGACCTTATATTTCTATGACCTCCAAAATATAAGCTTTAAGTATATCTCCAATAGTTAAGACTGTTGGCAACAATTACATATAGTCACCTATTTTTTACATCCATAGCCATCAAACATTATTTTGTCGTATTCCTACTAGGATGTATTAACATAAGTTATTGTTTGTGCTTTCTCTAACAATCTATTTCTCAATCATCTTTATTGTGTACACAAACTTCATATTACAATCATAAGGTATTATTTTTCTATTCAAACTCAAAATTCGGATTCATTATCAATTTTCAATTTCCTCAATAAGATTCATTAATTCTAAATCCTTAATTTGGGCTTTACCAATCTTTTCATACGAAACTGATTTTAAATTTGTTAGTTAATAGTACTTTGATTTGCCCAAAAGTTAACTCAATATTCTATGCTCTTCATTGCACTAGATTTAGTAACCACAATATCTAAATTTGTGTTATTCCTTTATTGAATTTTCTGTTCAAGCAATAGATAAGTACATTAGTTTTACCAAGATAATACTCATTTGTACAATCATTGTCCTTTAATACTTCATCTCTTGTCTCAATCTCGTATAAATTCTTCCAAACTTAACAAGTACCTCAAACTTTATTGATTTGCATTTTTATATATAAATCTGAAATGTTTCACTATACATATAATTCTCCAAGCTTTCAAAGCAATGGCTATTTCAAAAAATTTCAAATCATGTATCAAATATTTAACTCATGAGACTTTAATTGTCTCTATACATACAAAATAAGTTTATTATGTTGCAATAAATTGCATCTTAATTTTTGATACAAAACATCGTTATATATTACAAAATTTCCAAATTTGTTATTATTTGTTATGATCGAGTGCCTTTCAGATACAGTTATAGATACAGAGTTTGGCATTAGGCTTAGTTAGAAACAAAAATTACAGAGCAAAGCTCTACGTGCAGAATACTGAGCTTAAAGCTCTTTTAGTCTGGCTACTCTGATCATAACGCTTTTATCAGAACATGCATTATATGAAATGCATCATATAATAAAATATGCTACGTATAGCTTTCACTTTAATGCACAGACAGAATTTCATATTCATTCAAAACCGTAGTTTTTCTTAAGTAATCAAAAAAATATTATTTTCAACTTTTCAAATACATTCAAGATATCATCTATGATCATAGTCACTATTTGATACAATTTTGCTTGGATCACTTTAATCTTCAATACCATAACACTGTTGGGGCCTTGTTAACTCCAATAGATCCAACCCAATTTTCCTTATGTAATTTATTCCTCAATGAGGTAATATTATCTCATGTTATTTTCAGTTTTCCCAATTGATTCATTTTCTCGAATGATTTTCTCCATTCATTCAATTTCCTTTGATTTCACATTGACTTAGTGAAATGTTTAACCATTCTTACTAGTTTATCCACTCATTTCAATTTATTCACAATCTTATCTTCCTGTGTTGGTAACACATTCATCAAATCAAATTTGTATCTCTTGAACATATTTGCATATAATGTAATGTGGGCCTAAGTTCTCCTCACAGTAGCAAGAGTGTCTCCTCAAATTCAAGAATCCAATCACATAGTTGGATACTTTACATCAAAAAAATGCATACACTCTCTCAGTAGCATATTCTAAATCTTATGCTTGATTCTTGGTTAGTAAAAGAACTCCAATATTCACTTTTAATTTATTGGATTTTTTTTCATTCTTAAAAGTAAACCATCTAGTCAACTTAACCCTATTCATTGTAATTTTTCCTCCAAGGAAGATTTCTTACTACTATCAACTATATTGTTCATCTATCCTTATCAATCAACTATTCCCATCATTGCTTATTAGACATTCTTAGTACCTTAAAAGATCAATTTCAACTATTCATAATATCTCAATAAGATCAATTTATGTTATAACTTATATGATCAAAATATCCTTTATAATAATGCTCAGTGAAGCATTAAGCAGATTCGTTTACTCTTATACCTTAGCATATACCATCAAAATAATTACATCTCATCTAGAGATGTATTTAAGACAATTCACTTATTAATAACTTATGCTCAGGATACCTTAATTTTATTTGATTTAGGAAAACACTTCTCTTTTCGCGCTTAACCTCAGCCATGGGAACTATGCCACAATCGTGCCCTTCTTCTTTTTCCTCAAATTCATCACACACAATAACATCTTTAACTCTCTCATTCTTTCCCCGATCGATCACTATAAGCACTTTAATGCATTACTCTAATTCATCTTAGACTTTGAATTATGGGGACTATGACTAACAAATATTCATATATCATAGATTACTTCCAATATCATCTCTACACATATAATTCTTATGTGCTCGATTCTCGCACTTGTCATGGTGATCCCATTATATGTGCTCAAAAAATAACAAATTAACTTAACCGTGACAACTTTTACAAATCTCACTATCTTTATCCCTTCTTCCAATTACCAATATATCGTCATATTTACGTATGTTCACTATCAATTCAGAATTATAGATATGTAATCATCCTAAAATTATGATCTCAATTCCACTAACATATTCTTATAGTGAATCATAACTCTTCACATTTATTCGACAATCATTTCAAGTCCAAGTTTGACCCCTTAAAGTCATAGAAAACTTTATTTTCTTTCAACTTAGCTTATACAATTTAAATCTCATCATTCATCTTTATATCATTACTTTCCTTAATCATTCCACGACAATGTATTCACATCTATATCATATTCGTGAATACATTACCACAGTATAATATTGATATCGTATTCCATAAAATTATCCACCAATATAAATACATTACATCATTATATATCATATCTAACCATATACCATTTCCCATTTCTAAATATCCACAAACTTTCATTTTCTCATATTCAGATATATCATCATTTCTTCCCATTACTTCCATCAATTCAAACAATTAACAAATGCTCATGTATGTGACTCATATAAATATAAGTCAGACTAGGGATCAGTTGCTGCTACCTACTATAACATGGCTGAAATACATGTGACTTGACACATATGTTGCCCATATAAGATACTAAATATAGGCTTTGATACCAAAATGTAGTACCCCACTCTCACAGGACATGTACCCGACATCTTGAGTGATATTCGAGTACATACCCTACAAAGGCAGTATACTAAAACAGTTATTCAGTCAAAACTCATTAAAAATTTCTATTTCTTCAAAACAATGTACACATATGCGGAAATCATTAATCAAATCAAGCCCGCTTAATTTTTTAAACATTTCCATTCAAAAGCCATTTGGGCCCCTTTCAGATACAAAACATTTACAATCATAATGTCATTTCGTTACTAAACCAATCATATACACTTAGTATAATTCTTTCGGAACATAATTCAAAAATAAAATCACTGAAGACATGTGCAGGTGCAAATTAATCCCGACCCCTAACTTATGCTCATTTGCAATGCCTGAACTCAAATTGGTCTAATTGGATAACTCCTCTGAATCGAAAAAGCCACGTTGCAATTTTGATAATTTTTGTGAACTCAATGAGTGAACCATTATTGATGAATTCAACTAGGTCAAATACACAAAATCACATATTTCACATCTGTTCATTTAGATCATGAATAATCTAAATACTCACATTATTATGGCACATCACGTAATCATTGCAAATCATAACAGATATATACAAATACAAATGAATATGAGACTCTAGATTCATTATTATTGTTGTGACCAAGTGGCTATCACATACTTATACAAATACTATTCTATTGAGCTCAGTCAGAATAGAATCATAAAGCATAGCTCGACATGCAAAATTAGAAATTACAGAGTAAAGCTCCACATACAAGCGCTTTAATACTGACTACTTCGGTTACAACGCCTTTATCTGAGCATGCATTTTATGAAATGCATCAAATTCAGAATATGACATGTATAAGTCATATATGATACACATTCAAAATCTCATAGTCATCAGACCTAAATCCGGCAATCAACTTTCATTGAGAATTCACATAGCATGATACACAATCTGAATCTCACAATCTTCAGACCTAAGTCTGGCATTCAAATTTCATTCAAAATTCACATAACATTCAGAATTTCAAAGCAATTAGAGCACTTCCAATAGGTTCCCAAATACTAAACTCCTCAGACTTTAAGTCCAAAAATTCAAAAAAAATCTCAAACAGATATCAATTGGAAGTTTAAACAAATTCAATCAATCTTAGGAAAATCATCTACGCTAACTCACAGTATGCTTTAATATGCTATTGCTTGGATGGTCTGGAAATGTCTGACTGACATCTAATGTGCTCTTCTATATCATACAAAACACATTTTCAAATATCACACTTTTACACAAATGTATAAACATGCCTTTATGCACATCTATATATATCAACAATGCACAATGCATGTTTAATGACAATCTCGGGTATCATATCGAATTCTTATCACCATATCATTCAAATATCAAAACCCTCATAAATAATTTGTACTTAGGGTTTGGACCATAATAAAACAATGTGAAACTAATTTCATAACCCAATTGATCAATTCAAATTTTTGTAACATCATACTTTCGGGTTAACTATTCATGATCATTCTAATAAGGCAAGTGACAAAATTAGGCAACACTTCCTTCTAGAAAGTTATTCTCTGATGTTTTAAGTTTCTAATGAAACTAAATCATTCAATTTGGTTTAGCAATCTGAAAGTTATACTCCAATTATTTCGGACTGTTCATAAACTAAAATTGTACTCTATATTGAGCTTCGAGTCAAATTCTGAAATTATTAGAGCCAAAATTAAAATTTGATCTCTTCATACAATTTGTAGCCATATATCTCTAATTTATTTTAAATTAAGAATCATTCTATTTGGATACCTACTGATCAAAACATAATCAAAATACCAAGGTATTTCGGTGAAATCATTCCAGTTATCAAATTCTAGTATTCCTCAACATGTTTGTCCTAAATTTAACAATCAATCCATTTCAAATGGTTATAATTTGATGGAGAAGACGAACAATGTGTTTCAAATGTAATGGTTCAAGAATCAAATCATTTGGATATCAGGTGAAGAATTTATAACATAAATACCAAAGGATGTTCAGAAACAAACAAAAGTTGAAAGTCGCGATCGTGCGTCTGCACGACCACGATTCTCCACCTGGAACTACAAAGTCGCGATCGTGCAGAAGCATGATCACGATTCACGACCCGTAACAGCAAATTCGTGATAGTGCTGAAGCACAATCACGCTTCCTCCTCTTCTTCACCGATTATTTCTCTTCTTCTTCCCCTTCCATTTTTCTTTCAGTTTTAGATTTACACACTTCTAAATCATCTATACTGCATTTCTAACTCCAATACAACCTCTAAACAAATTACATTCAAGTTTACACTTCAAAAATCACAAATTTGATGCTTCACATATACTTTCTCTCTCTGCTCCATTTTTTTCTTTATTGTCATTTCAATCTTCTTTAATTAACATATAAAACACTTAAACTATTTCTTCCAGCTTCATTTCAGCTCAAGAACACAAAACAAATAAAAAATCCAAGGTTCACATGTAATCATAAAAAATCTAATTCCTCATACATGCAAAATCCATTTTCTGCATTTTGTTTCTCTTCTACTTTCACCAATGCATTTTTCCATTTTCCACACTTTCATTTCATCAAAAACTTAGCAATTACCAACTCTATATCACAACCTCACTAACTCTTCATTTCATATCATTAAACTCACTTAAATTCATTTCCAAAAATTCTTGCTTAAATAGTAAAAACAACCATATATTCACGCATGTACAGTGAAAAACAGAGTATATGTTCATCGTTTTTCTTGAATTTTTGCACTCTTCCTAAACACAGTTTCAATGTTTCTTCTAGCTCAAAACTCACTTCAACACTATCTTACGACATATTGTTCCCCACATAAGCAAAAACAATTCACTCATCACCGAAACTACACTTCTCAAACCCATGCATGCATGCATGTATTTACACCGTAAAACATCATCAGAGTTACTTACTCGATTCAGCTATTCCCAGCATTAAGAGCGAATTATTGACACCCTATAGGAATAACAATTTGCTATTCAATGATGAATAACCAGAAGAATGTTTTGGTGATTTTAGTGAATTATAAACGATGTTTAGTAACCTTTTTTTACTAAACACTTAGCTACGTTTATTCTTTGTATAAAGTACACATGTTTCCCAAATAAGACTGCCACATGTCATCATGCATGTGAGCCATTTGTCACATCCATAACCTTCCATGTGTCATGATATAATTGGTCCAATGTTAACATTTTTCTTATTCTAAAATACTTCAAATTTCCAAAATACCCAAACAATCGTAACATCGTTGTTGATGGTCACGATTCACGATCGTGCTTCAGCACTATCGTGACCTACTAGTGAAACTCATGAACATGCGGACACAAAATCGCGACATTTAACTGTTTTTCTAGAATAGTTTGTTGTGAACATCCTTCAATCTTTTTTGTTATAACTTCTTCACCTGATGTCCAAATGACTTGATTCTTGAATCAATAGACTCGTAACACACTGATCTACATCTTCACTAAACATCATAGCCATATGAAATCATTTAGTAGAGATTGAGTAGAAAATGTGGGATGGGTATGATTTAGATGCAAGGTCGTGTGTTGAAATCTCACAGTCGTGATTTAATTTCATTGGTGTGCACAGTTGTAAGTTTTTGTTGCACGCTCATGACTCTTTCACAACCATGAGTTTATATTTCAAGATTGTGACTAATTTATTTAGTGGGGTTATTGGATTTAACTTGAAAATGTTGACTATGCTGGAATGTGATAACCAGAAAGATTTCATTGAATAGGCTTCGATATTTTGATAATATCTTCTTCTATAGTTATCCGAATTGGAATATAAATTTCAAATCTTCTGAGAAAGAATGTGGCTTTTAGATGGAGCGATGATTGTTAGAGGAATTTTGAGGAGCTAAAGCATCGATTAACTACTGCACCTATGTTAGCTATCCCATCGGGTTCTGGAGGTTATATTGTATACAGTGATTCATCACATCAGGGTTTAGGATGTGTACTAATGCAGTATGGTAAAGTAATAGCATATGCATCGAGATAGTTGAGGTCTTATGAATTTAATTACCTAGTTCATGACTTGGAACTCGATGCAGTAGTATTCGCTTTAAAAATTTGGAGACACTATCTGTATGAAGAAACTTTTCAGGTGTTCACTAATCACAAAAGTTTGAAATATCTGTTGTTTTAGAAAGAGTTTAATATAAGATAGAGGAGATGGATTTAATTGTTAAAAGATTATGATTGTACCATTGAGTATCATCCTGGCAAAGCTAATGTGGTAGCTGATGCATTAAGTTGGAAGTCTAACAATAATGTGGCTCAAGTATAGTTATCGAGGTTACCGAGCCTAGTTCAGTTGAGAGCATTGAATGTTGAATTAAATTGAAGCAAAATGATACATTGATAGCTACATTGAAGTTAAGACCTTTGTTGCTTGAAACAATCAAAGAGGCTCAGAGAAGAGATCCAGACTTAATGAAGATAATTGAGAAGTTGAAAGTGAAGCTGGATTCTGAATTTGAAGTTAGAGATGATACATTGTGGTTAGGGCCAAGATTAAGTGTGCCTGATGCTTATAATTTGAGAAAAGAGATTTTGGAGGAAGCCCATGTAGCAACTTATGTTATACATCTTAGTACTACCAAGATGTATAACACACTAAAACAACATTACTGGTGGCTGAGAATGAAAAATCAAGTAGCAGAGTTCCTTTCTAGGTATATAACTTGCCAGCAAATTAATGCTGAGCATCAGCCTCCTGTTGGAAAATTACATTTTTGTACCTATTCCGAAGTGAAAATGGGAACGAATCGCGATGGATTTTATTATGGGTTTGCCTAAGACTCCAAGGTAATATGATGCCATTTGGGTCATTGTTGATAGACTGACCAAATCGACTCATTTCTTACCGGTGGAGAATTATTCATTATATCATTTGGCTTGACGATATGTAAATGAAGTTGTGAGATTGCATGGGGTTCCAGTGTCCATTGTGTCGGGTAGGGATCCTTGATTTACCTCGAGATTTTGGGGTAGCTTACAAGCAGCTTTGGGTACAAAGCTGAATTTCAATACTGCATTTCATCCTGAGATAGATGGTCAGATTGAGAGAACGATTAAGACTATTGAGGATATGCTCAGAGCTTGTCTTCTGGAGTTTCAAGGAGCATGGGATCAGTATGTGGCTTTGATTGCATTTGCTTACAATAATCAATATCACAGTAGTATCCATATAGCTCCTTACGAGGCGTTGTATGGTAGGAAGTGTTGTTCGCCTCTATATTGGGATGAAGAGAGTCTAACAATTGTCAAAGGCCCAGAGTTGATTCAGTATACCATTGATAAGGTAAAATTGATTCGTAGCAGAATTAAAGTAGCACAAGATAGACAGAAAAGCTATGTGAATCAATACAGACGAGATATGAAGTATCAAGTTAGTGATAGAGTATTTCTCAGAGTGTCACCATGGCGAGGTGTACTGAGATTTAGCAAGAAGGGTAAGTTAAGTCTGAGATATATTGGTCCATATGAGATAATTGAAAGAATTGGACCATTGGCTTACAAGTTAGCCTTACCTTTGGAAATAGCTCAGATACATAATGTGTTTCATATGAGTATGCTTAGGCGATATCGATCAGATCCAACTCATGTTATATCGACCCAGGAGATTGAAGTCTCTAATAATCTGAGCTATTTTAAAGAACCTGTGAGGATAATTGGCTATCAGAGTAAACAATTAAGGAACAGAGTGATCCCAATGATGAAAGTCCTTTGGAAGAATCATTCGAGGGAGGAACCCACATGGGAAACAGACGAGCATATGAGGAATCAGTACCCCTACCTATTTGATTATTCAGGTAAGAATTTCGAGGACGAAATTTTTCTTAAGAGAGGATAATTGTAACATCTTGTTACCCATGTTAAGACTAGAATAGTAACTTATGAGAAATTTTAAAGAAAATTAGGAAAATGCACATCATGCATAAATTAATTGTGACATACACATTTTTCTTACACATTCATATGACTGTACGTGCATTCATTGACATTTCTGAGTATAATTGAGTTAGTAAATGTGATTAAAATGTGTTTTGGCAATTGTGGGATTATTTAGGGTATTTTGGATTTTTTGATGAATTTTGAAAAAATATTGATTTTTGTGGACCAATCCTAATATGACACGTGGCAATAATACATATATGACAAACGACAAATTGATATTATGACAAATGGTGAATTTGTGGAGACGTATGGTACACATGAAAGACATGCAATGAACCCACGTATTATAATGTTTTGGTTAGGAAGAGGTTACTTAGCTTTTGATCATCTGACATATTTTCTGCTTAGTTTTGTTTATCACCGAATAACAAGTGATTGTGCTTTTATGTTGCAGAGTTACTCTCATTGCTGGAATTTACAGCTGAATCTGGTAAGTAGTTCTGATGACGGTTATTTTTTGGTGTAAATATATACATGCATGCATGGGCTTGGAAATTGAGGCGTATATATATATGTTCTGTCCTTTTTGAGAGAGAAAACCGAATATGAATATATTATTTTTACATGTTTGAGGAATCAGATGTTGTAACATATTGGTGAGGTGAGTTGGAGCTAGATGAATCATTGAAGTTATGTTTAGGAAAAGTGCAAAATCCTAGAAAAAAAATGATGAACTCCTACTCTGTCATTTTACTATGCATGCGTAAATACTTGCTTGATTGTTTTTGCTCACGAATGGATTTGTGGAAGATGAATTTGGTGAGGTTCTGATATTGGGATGAGTTAAATGGAGTAAAAGAGTAGATAAAAGTGACAATCTATACATTGGATGAAAATATGAGAATTTGCAAATTTACAATGGAGAAAGAGAGGAAGAATGGTGGGTGTTTTGGATTTGTGATGTTTGAAGTTTAAGATTGTTTCTAAATTGTTTGGAAGTTACAGTGAGTGTAGACAAGCATAATAGACAATTTAGAAGTGATTAAGTTGAAAAAGGAATGAGAAGAGAAAACTGGATTTGGTGAAGAAGATGAAGATTTGCGTACTAGAGAGAGAAAAAGGTGGCAGTTGCATGTATGGGTTATGAACTAGAGTGTTTCATTAAACAACCCTAAGTCTTTTGGCTATAACTTTTTCATCCGAACTCCAAATGACTTGAAACTTAGATCAATGGATTCCTAATACATTTTTCTTTCTCTTAATAAAAATTTAGAGCTATCTAAATTAAATTGAAAAGTGATTGATAGGATGAAAGTGTGGAAGTCTACTAGAATGGTATGAACTGGAAAATTTTCATGAACATGCTTCAGTATTCTGTTTATAACTTGACTTGTAGATTTCCATATAAGTTGATTCTTAATTCAGATTAAATTAAAGACGTAAATCTACAACTGTATTGAGAAGTCAAATTTTAATTCTATCTCTAAGACTTTCAAATTTGGCATGAAACTGCATCTTAGCTTAGTTTGTAGCATTTCCAGGGACAAAAACATTTCCTGTGGTTATTGAATAACTTGTATTGATGTAGGCTAAATTAGATTGAGGTATCTTCACCAAAGTTTTATCTTATTCTTTTAGCTTTAAATTGGTATAAATTTTGTAATTTTTAGATATCTGAGCTAAAAGATATGAGTTGTACAATTCAAGGGTATGATCATGTACTAGCCAAATGTTCAAATATACACAGTCTATGGTTTTGTGAGCATAACTCATAGAATACTGAATCAAATTAGATGATCTTGGAGTCATTAGGTACTTAAAACATGGTTGAACAATTTTCCAGAAGAAAGTGTTGCCTAGTTTTGTCATATACCCTATCAGATTAATTATGCAAAGTTGACCCAAAATCATATGGGTAGAAAATCTAAAGTGGTCAATTAGGTCATGAAATTTATTTCACATTGTTTAATTTTGGTTCAAATTATAAGTACAAATGAGGTTAATAAGGGCTTTTATATCTGAATGATTTGATAAGAAACCCGAAATTATCATTGAACATGCATTATGTATATTTTATATAAGTACATGTGCATAAAGGAATACTTATACATTTGTGCAAAAATGTGATATATTATAAACGTGTTGTGTATGTTATAGAGGAGCACATCGGATGCCAGTCAGACATTGCCGGACCATTCAGGCAATAGCTTTTTGGAGCGTACTGTGAGTCAACCTCGATGAATTTCCTAGGATTGATTTAATTTGATTTGTTAAACTTCCAATTATTGAATTGTTGCGATTGTTTCTGAATTTCGGACTTAAAGTCCAAGGAGTATATATTTGGGACTGTATTGGAAGTGTTCTGATTTGTTTGATAATTTTGATTGTCTTATGCTATGTGAATTCTTAACGAAAGTTGAATGCCGTACTTAGGTCCGATGATTATTAAATTTTGACTGTGCTTTATATATGATTGTGATATGCGGTCAATTTTGAATTGATGCATTTTATAAAATGCATGCTCAAATAAAGACGTTGTGACCAAAGTAGCTAGTATGAAGGCGCTTACATGTAGAGCTTTGCTCCATGGCTACTGATTCTGCACGTAGAGCTATGCTCCATGATAATTGTTTTTGACTGAGCTCAATGGGCCAATAATTGTATCTGTATGTGAAAGGCACTCGTAATAACAAATCTGGAGTCTCATATTCATCTGTATTTGTTTATATATATGATCTAATTTGCAAAGATTAAATGATGTGCCATGACAGTGTGAGTATTTAAAATGTATATGTTCTGTATGATTAATTGTGAAATATGTGATTTGTGTATGTGAATCCGGTGAAATCATTAATGATGGTTCACTCATTGAGTTCGCAAAACTCATAAAAATTGCAACGTGCTTTTTCAAGTACGAGATAGGAGACTTAGTGTTTATTCTAGATTAGAAGAATGTTTTGGACTAATTTATGGCTCAGAGGTCTGTCAGCTGATGTTAGAGAGTTAAAACTTTTATTTTGTAGTTTCTGCTAGAACCTGTATGAGGTTTTGTAATTATTCTTCTAATGGATACAATGTAGACTTTATGATTGAATGCGACGAATGGTTTTAAAATTTGATGACTTCTGATTATGTTAGATGATGCCATGTGTAAGTTGGATTTGTTTTTACTCTTACATGCCATTATCATAGGATATGTACTTGAATATTCTTGAATGTTTTGGTATGTACCTTGTGGTAGTGGGAAGTTGCATTTTTGGTATCAGAGTATAGTTTGGCATCTTTAGGAACAAATATGAGTTGAGATATAATAATTAGTGAGATATTTAGACAATGATCACACTTTTGTTTGTTATAGGTCACCTTCCATAGGAGATCTAATTGGTGAGTCAGCTAACATAGAGTCTGTAGGAGTCAAAGTAGTCTCCTATACCTGAGTTTGCTCAGATGCCTCCGAGAATTCCGGAACGACGAGAAAGAAGATATGATAAATTGAGGAAGCAATGGGTTGTGGACTTCTACGTAAGTATAGACCCAGCTAAAGCAGAAGGGTGGTTAGAGAAAACAGAAAGAGTGTTCAATCAGATGGATTGTAAAGTAGATGAAAGATTCGATTATGCAGTCTCACTACTATAAGGTCACGCATACCAGTAGTGGAAGATTGTACTGGGCAGCACCCCCAAACCTTGTAGTTTGACCTAGGAGGATTTTCTGAGAGTGTTCTGAGAGAACTACGTGCTGAAGATTTACGTGGATCAAAAAATGAAAGAATTTTTAGACCTGAAGCAAGACAGACTCACAGTGGTAGAGTATGAGATAAAATTCAATGAGTTAATGGGATATGCAACTACATTGATCCCAACTGAAGAAGAAAATGTAAATGATTTGAGGATGGTTTGAATATGGAGATTAGAATGAGGCTTGCCATTTCTAATTTGGGCAGTTTTACAGAACTTCGAGCGCCTCAATCATAATTGAACAGTTGTTGAAGGATGTTCAAGGAGAGCACAGATAGTAGGTTGGAGGAAAGACGTAGGATGAATCTTAGGCTTATTTTGGAAGAAGCTCTAGAAAACGCCAGAACAGATCGTCTCGATTCTAGTCTAGATCGAGACAATCTGGATCCCGATCAAGGGGTGGATTTATTCAGTCTGGGAGGGGTAGAGGACAAATGTCCTCCAACCAGTCTCAACAACTACCTGAGTGTGAGCACTGTGGTAAAAAGCATGGCGGTAAATATTGGTCGAAAATTGGAGCTTGTCTCCGTTGTAGCTCGTTAGACCATATGATCAAAGATTGTCTTGAAATGTTTAGATCATAGTCTGGAGTTAGAGGAGGAACAGTGACTGAGGCATCAATATAGCAGAGTAGAGCTGGCAGATCTACATAGAGAGGCAGAGGTAGAGGTAGAACTCAATCATCAGGGCCCAATATTAGGACTAAGATGCAGAGTAACCAGCCACAATCTTAGGCCAGGGTCTATGCCATTACCAGACAGGAGGCGCAGAACTCCCCAAATGTGATAGTAGGTGTGTTAAATGTTTTTCATTTTGAAGCATATGCATTGGTAGATCCAGGATCTACACATTCATTCATCTAGCATCTAGATTACATTGTGAGCGAGAGATACTGAAATGTGGGTTAGAGGGGAGTACTCCAATGGAAAGTGCAACAGTGGTTGGTGAGGTATGTAAAAGATGTATAGTTCAGATTGATCAGGCAGAGTTAGAAGTTGATCTGATCGTCTTGTAGTTAAAGGAAATTGATTTAATTCTTGGCATGGATTGGTTTACAGCTCATCGGGCTATAATGAATTGCTACACTAAGGAAGTGGTTCTTGAATCTCCCAATCATCCGAGAGTAGTATTTCGAGGGGTTAGTCAGGCAGTACCAGCCTGAATAATTTCATTAATGAGTGCTTTGAGTTTAATCCGAGGTGGATGTGAGGCTTATTTGTCCCACGTGGTTAACACTCTGAATAAACAAACCATTCAAGATATTCCAATTGTTAGGGATTTCCTGGATGTTTTTCCTATCAGGATTACCCCCAGAAAGGGAGATGGAGTTTACTATCGACATTGTTCCAGTTACCGCCCCTGTATCAATTCCTCCATATAGGATGGCACTTGTTGAAATGAAGAAACTAAAAACATAGTTACAAGAGTTGTTAGATAAGGGTTTTATCAAGCCTAGTGTGTCACCTTAGGGAGCTCCAGTATTGTTTGTAAAGAAGAAGGATGGAACATTAAGATTGTGTATTGATTACTAGCAGTTGAATCGGATCACAATTAAGAATAAATACCCATTACTAACGATTGATGATTTATTTGATCAGTTACAGGGAGCTTAGGTGTTCACAAAGTTAGACTTGAGGTCAGGATATTACCTGTTGAAAGTAGTTGAGGCTGATATTCCCAAAAGTGCATTTAGAACCAGATATGGGCACTTCAAGTTTTTAGTGATGCTGTTTGGTTTGACTAATGCTCTGGCAGCTTTTATGGCATTGATGAATAAGGTATTTCAACCTTACTTAGATCGCTTTGTGATTGCTTTTATTGATGACATTTTGGTGTAGTCAAAGTGTAGAGAGGATCCTGCTGCACATCTGAGATTGGTTTTCCAGATAATGAGAGAAAAAACAACTTTATGCCAAGTTCAATAAGTACGAATTCTGGCTTGATCAGGTGGTATTCTTAGGTGACATAGTGTCTAGACAGGGCATTCAGGCGAACCCAAAGAAAGTAGATGCAGTGATGAAGTGGGAGGCTTCGAGGAATGTGTCTAAGATCCGGAGTTTCCTTGGATTAATTGGTTATTACAAAAGGTTTATCGAGGGGTGTTCACTAATCTCAGCCCCTTTGATAAAACTTCTAAGAAAGAATGTGGCTTTCAGATGAAGTGATGATTGTCAAAGAAGTTTTGAGGAGCTAAAGCATTAGTTAACTACTGCACTTGTGTTAGCTATCCCATTGTGTTCTGGAGGTTATGTTGTGTATAGTGATGCGTCATATTAGGGCTTAAGATGTGTACTAATGCAGTATGGTAAAATAATAGAATATGCATTGAGACAGTTGAGATCTTATGAATTTAATTACTGAGTACATGATTTGGAACTCGCTGCAGTGGTATTTGCCTTAAAATTTTGGAGACACTATCTATATGGATAAACTTTTCAGATGTTCACTGATCACAAAAGTTTGAAATATCTGTTGATCCAAAAAGAGTTGAATATGAGACAGAGGAGATGGATTGAATTGTTAAAATATTATGATTGTACCATTGAGTATCATCCTGACAAACCTAATGTGGTAACTGATGCATTAAGTCGAAAGCCTAACAGCAGTGTGGCTCAAGTATAGTTATCGAGGTTACCGAGCCTAATTCAGTTGAGAGCATTAAATGTTGAATTAAATTTAAAGAAAATGATACATTGATAGCTACATTGAAGTTGAGACCTGTATTGCTTGAAAGAATCAAAAAGGCCCAGAGCGGAGATCTAGACTTAATGAAGATAATTGAGAACTTGAAAGTGAAGCTGGATTCTGAATTTGAAGTTAGAGATGATAAATTGTAGTTAGAGCCAAGATTATTTGTGCCCGATGCTAACAATTTGAGGAAAGAGATTTTGGAGGAAGCCTATGTAGCAGTTTATGCTATGCATCCTGGTACTACCAAGATGTATAACACGCTAAAACAACATTACTGGTAGCCGAGAATGAAAAAGCAAGTAGCAGAGTTCATTTCTAGGTGTATAACTTGCCAGCAGGTTAAGGCTGATCATTAGGCTCCTGTTGGAAAATTACATTCATTACCTATTTTGAAATGGAAATGGGAACGAATCACGATGGATTTTGTTATGAGTTTGTCTAGGAATCTGAGACAATACGATGCCATTTGGGTCATTATTGATAGACTGATCAAATCGGCTCATTTCTTACCGGTAAGGGAGAATTATTCATTAGATCAGTTGGCTCAACGATATGTAAATGAAGTTCTGAGATTGCGTGGGGTTCCAGTGTCCATTGTGTCAAATAGGGATCCTCGATTTACCTCGAGATGATGAGGAAGCCTACAAGCAGCTTTAGGTACAAAGCTAAATTTCAGTACTGCATTTCATCCTCAGACAAATGGTCAGAGTGAGAGAATGATTAAGACTTTTAAGGATATGCTCAGAGCTTGTGTTCTGGAGCTTCAAGGAGCTTGGGATCAGTATGTGGCTTTGATTGAATTTGCTTATAATAATCAGTATCACAGTAGTATCGGTATAGCTCCTTACGAGGCATTGTATGGCAGGAAGTGTCGTTCACATTTATATTGGGATAAAGAGGGCCTAAGAATTGTCGAAGGCCTAGAGTTAATTTAGGATACCGTTGATAAGGTAAAATTGATCCGTAGCAAAATTAAAGTAGCACAAGATAGACAGAAAAGCCATGTGGATCAACATAGATGAGATATAGAGTATCAGGTTGGTGATAGAGTATTTCTGAGAGTAACACCATGGCGAGGTATACTGAGATTTGGCAAGAAGGGTAAGTTAAGTCTGAGGTATATTAGTCCATATAAGATAATTGAAAGAATTAGACCATTGGCTTATAAGTTAGCCTTACCTTCAGAAATGGCTCAGATGCATAATATGTTTTATGTGAGTATGCATAGGCGATATCGATCGGATCCAACTCATGTGATACTAGCCCAGGAAATTGAAGTCTCTAGTAATCTGAGCTATGTTGAAGAACCTGTGAGGATAATTGACTATCAGAGTAAATAATTGAGGAATCGAGTGATCCTAATGGTGAAAGTCCTTTGGAAAAATCATTCGAGTGAGGAAGCCACATGGAAAATGGAGGAGCATATAAGGAATTAGTACTCCTACCTATTTGATTATTCAGATAAGAATTTCGATGACGAAATTTTTTTCAGAAGGGGAGAATTGTAACATCTCGTTACCCATGTTAAGACTATAATAGTAACTTATGAGAAATTTTTTAGAAAATTACGAAAATGCATGTCATGAATAAATTAATTGTGACATACACATTTTTCTTGAACATTCATATGATTGTAAATGCATTCATTGACATTTTCGGGTATAATTGAGTTAGTAAATGTGATTAAAATGTGTTTTGGCAATTGTGGGATTATTTAGGGCATTTTGGAATTTTTGGTAAATTTTGAAAAAAATATTGATTTTTGTGGACCAATCCTAGTGTGACATATGGCATAAATATGTAACAAATGAAAATTTGATATTATGAAAAATAGTGAATCTGTGGAGACGTATAGCACACGTGAAAGTTCACGTATTATTATGTTTTGGTTAGGAAGAGGTTACTTAGCTTTTAATCATCTGACGTATTTTTTGCTTGGTTTTGTTCATCACCAAATAG
>JANSVA010414993.1:0-22074 GCA_025504915.1 Erythroxylum reticulatum | reverse complement strand
CAAGAAAAATCTAACTACAAAGCATAAATCCTAACTCAGGAGTTTATAACAATGTAGTCAAATATGACAATGTAAAATTACTCCCTTTTTGAAGCCCATCGAACTCAAGCCATCGCTACATCTTCAGGAGGAAATGGTGCTTAGCCAAGCATCACTCCAGGAGCACTCACAATTGTAGATACACCGACAGCATCTATGGAAGCAGCAATCAAATGATGAGAGCGATGATGAGAAGTGAAAAATGGGTGATGGATGAAGGTCGAGAGTGAGGGATGAAGTGTGTACGTGTCGACTCTCTGTAAAGTATTTCTGTAAAATCCTCCTGCATAACCTAATTTGGCATGTTTTTAAATGTTGGGTCGTAGGTCGAGTCGGAACAGTGAGAGAATTTCCCAAATATGTTAAAGTTTTTGACGTTTCGTCACAGCGACATGCAAGTTCGTCGCAGCGTTGCGTGTTTTTTGGATCCTTCACTGCGGCGAGAGAATTAATCTTCGTTGCGGCAAAATTTTCCTAAAGGCTCAGCCTGGATTCATCGTTCTTCACCGCGGCGACAAATGGGCTCATCGCGGCGAACTTTTCCCAAAAGCTCTGATCTCCTGTTGACTTTAATTCAACACATTGACTCCCTTCTCCTTGAGGATCCTACAATCAAAAATAAGAATTTGCAGTATCAATTATTCTTAGAAAACTTAAGAAATGTAATTAATATTAATTGTGATGATTTTTACTATCAAATTGCATAAAATGAAAATGCACATTCAAGGATTAATTTAAGCACAAAATCAAGAATTAGGAGTTAAAAATTATAGTAAAGGCCATGAAAGTGTTGCCAATTTAGATAATAAACTTGGGCTCAATCACGGAGCATAGCTCTACATGCAAAATCAGAAATCACTGAGCAAAGCTCTACGTGGAAGTGCTTCATACTGGCAACTCAAGTCACAATGCCTTTATCTAAACTTACATTTTATAAAATGCATCAAATACATACATGGCATATATCACAATCACATATGATACTCAAATAAAGCTCATAATTATCGGACCTAAGTCCGGTATTCATAAACAAATCGATAATAATTAAATAATCAACTTTTGTTAAGAATTCACATGTCATATAGGATTTCACGTCTAATCAGAACACTTCCAATACATGCCCAACTATTAAGCTCCTTGGACTTTAATTCCGAAATTCATAAACAAATCACAAGTAGTTTAATAATATTGGAAGTTTAAACAAATTAAATCAAATGAAATCAATCCTAGGAAATCATCTAGGTTGACTCACAGTACGCTTCAATAAAGCATTTACTTCCAAATTCTGGAAACGCCTAAACGTGGACACTTAACTTGTTTGAAGCTCCAATCTCTGCTAAATTACGTAACCCTAATCTCTCATGCACCCACGTACATCCACTTGAAAGTTGACAGGGAGGTTCAGTTTTTTCTTGGAATAGAAGAAAGAAATATCAGAGTGGAAGTGATGGCAAATAGAGAAAAGCAAGGTTTAACTTCGATGAATATTTGATGAAAATCTCTGGGTTGGAGGAAACTCTAAAGAAAGAAGATTGAAGAATGATAAGGACAAAGACAGCAGGTAGCCTTTTAAGGCAATAAAAATCTTAACTTTAACTAGGACACATGTCCATTTCTTATCCACTTATCCACTTCCCTTTATTAAAACTCACTTAAGTATAATTTACATTTAAGTTTATGACTTAATAAAACCACTATAATCATAAATCATAACCCCTTACTGACGTTCATATTTTTCCCCTAACACATCATTTCAGGTCAACTTTACATGTTCTTTCTGACCCTAACACTGAAGTCATTTTCCAACACTTGCTTCTCGAACATGTTCCCCTATATCTTATGTCTCTAGTTTACTCCAAATCAAAATCATCTCGTTTGGAATCCTATAGTTCCAGATATCATCAAAATATAGGAACATGTTCAGTAAAATATCCAATTCATGCTCTTCTAACTGATACCCTTACTTTGATTAGAATAATCTCTTTTAAGTCAAAAATCAAAAGCTATAATCTCTGTGGAGAGGTAGAGAAATGTGTTATGAATCCAATGCCTTAAAAATCAGGTCATTTGGAGGTCAGACGACAAAGTTATGGCTGAAAAAATCAAAAAAGGTTATGTTCACATAAGACGAAGCAAAAAAGCAAACGAATGGAAAAACAGTCGAATGTAATAAGCAGACGAAGAAAAAAGTAAACGATTAGCAAAGCAAACGAATGAAATAAGAAGACGAAGTAAAAAGCAAACAAATGGAAAAACAGACGAATGCAATAAGAAGACGAAGCAAGAAGCAGATGAATGGCAAAGCAGATGAAACAAAAAGTAGACGAATGGCAAAAGAGATGAATGCAATAAGCAGACGAAGAATTAAGCAGACAAATGGAAAAGTAGGCAAATGTAATAAGCAGACGAAGCAAAAAGTAAATGAATGGTAAAGCAGATTAATGCAAAAAGCAAACGAAGCAAAAAGCAGACGAATGCAATAAGCAGACGAAGCGAAAAGGGTAGACGAAACAAAAGTCAACTTAAGACGATGCAACTCTTAAGACGAAGCGGAGTCAACTTAAGATGAAGGAAAGTCAACTTAAGATGATGCAACTCTTAAGACGATGCGGAGTCAAATTAAGACGAAGTAAAGTCAACTTAAGATGATGCAACTCTTAAGACGATATAACGTCATCACAGACGATACATCTTTACAGAAGATACATCTTCACAGACGATGCATCTTTACAAATGAAATCACATCATCACAGACGATGTGACGTCATCACAGACGATATTATCTATACTCCTGAACATCTTCCCTTATAAAGACCATAACTTTCTACTCCACTATCTGAAACTCCTATACTAAATATTCTCAGTAAACTTCTTCAAAGTATTTTCCTTCACTAAATCCAACACTTCAATTTTATTTCTAGTCTTTCTACTCCATTTCATTCTACTCATTCACTATAACCATAATCCTCAATCTATCCCATTACTATTTAATATACCCGAAATGTCAATGAGTACATGTACAATTATTTTCATGTGTGTAAAGAATCAAGTTCACATGCATATATGCTGACATTCTGCTGAGCATGAAATGCAAATTTTTCTAACTCTCACATTGCTATTTTCTCCATCATTGAAATCTGGGTTCTAACCCTTAATATGGGGACGGGATGTTACATAACAAATGCTCCATCTTCTAAATTTCCCCCTATACCCTTAACCCAGTGATAAAAACCCCTTAGCTTAATAAACCTCAGTACCAAAAACATCCACCCACCCCCCGAAGGTTAGAACTTCGGAGAGCATCAGAACATGGAAGTTCGTAGTTTCAGAAGGAATGGAGGAGTCCTCGTAAGATAAAGCTCTGACCTACTATCCTTTGAAGGTCAAGTACAATCAGATCTATGTCATACCCCCTCCAGAGTTAACGAAGAAGGGAGCAGCGCCATTTAGACAAACTCTGATATGCTTCTTCATTGATAAGTGTCCTATTTTTCCTGTGGTTCACTGAGCACTAGCAAAGTCTTTGGCAGAGTATGAGCTTAAGGAAATTTTAATAGCGAGCTCCAATAATTTCCTGTTTAAATTCAACTCTGAGATAGGACTGAATATGCTTATGGAAAAATTTCCTTGGAACATTCAAAGTAAACCATTATTTTTTAGAAATGGATTCTAAATGGCGAGGAGCAATAAGAGGTTAGGTTATCTCCGGTGTGGGCAAGCTTTTACAATATACCTATAGAATATTGGAACACAGAAGGGTTGGGACAAATAGCAAGTGTTGTAGGACATCCTTTACTTATGGATACTCAGACTGCTAGGATGTCCATAATAGTGTATGCAAGAATGTGTGTGGAGTTAGAATTACAGAGGAGTTGGCCTTCCTCTTTCCAACTGGCCACTTACAATGAAGAAGGAAAGTTAAACTTCAAGGAAATTAAGATTGAATATGAATGGAAACCCGATTACCAAGCACAGAAGAAGGAATGGGCATCTACAGGGAGGCTATTTGAGACAGGATTGCAATAAGAGTTGGTGAAAGAGAAGGAGACAATACCACAAAGTACAAATCAACAAAGGAAGGAGCAGGATTCAACCTCAAAGAAGACAATTCAAAGTCCTAAGGAGACAACAATTCCTAAGATTCATATTGAGTAAAGTTTGGACCAAGGATCTCTACAGATGGACCATGTGGTGGAGAAGGAAAAACAAGAAGATAAGGATGCTAGTACTTTATGTAGAATTATCCAATTAAGAGAGGATCACCAAAAGGAAGATGAATCGAGTGGAGATCTTGAGGATCCAAACCTTCCTGCTATGAATCAAGTAGGTACAAATTCCTTCCTCTGCTAGTTTTGAATTGGTTCCTAGTAGTCCTGGTCTTAAGGAAGGGGCAGAGGGGGATTTCACTGTGAGAACAAGTAGGAAATATAGGAGGAAACAGAAGCAAGAGTTTGTTTTGGTCTTGTTTGTATTATGGATTAAGTTTTTTGGAATGTTAGGGGGCTTAATAGCCCTAAAAAATAATTAGCTGTGAAAGCTTGTCTTAAGAGATTATCAGTTTCTTTTATTTGTATGATTGAATCTAGAATAAGGTCTCCTTCTATTCTGAATAATGTTTGCTCCTCGATGTTTCCTAGATGGCTTTATTACAGAAATTTACATTATGCTTTAAATGCAAGGATAATGTTAGCTTGGAACCCAGACCACTTCTTATGTTATACTTAGCTCAAATGATCAATTGATTCACTTAGAGGTGACTCCTATAAACTGTTCATTTTCTTTCTTTATGACATGTGTTTATGGGTCTAATCTTAATCATAGGAAGAACCTTTGGTCTGCTTTGTCAAATATTAACTTAAATGTTAGCAATCAACCTTGGATTATAGCAAGGGATTTCAATGCAATTTTATTCTCTCATGAGGCAGAACCCATAAGTTCCTCGGCTATATATGGAATGAGTGATTTCAGGAAATGTGTGAAGGACTGCACCTTATTTGATCTAAATGTTAATGTTCCAAGTTTTACTTGGAATAACAAGAAAATTGATGATCCCTTTATTACTAGGAAGTTAGATAGAACTCTCATTAATTCAGTGTAGAGCTCTAGGTTTCCCAGTTCTTATAATGTCATTCACAATCCAAACATATCAAATCACTCTCCAATAGTGGTTAGGGCCTTAACAAATCAGCAGAAGAGATCCTCTCCCTTTTGGTTTTCAAACTTTCTAGTCGATCAGCCTAACTTCTTTCAAATAGTAGAGGATGCTTGGTCCCATCAGGTTTAGGGTACTCTAATGTTTTGTGTAGTGTCTAAGCTCAAGTTGGTCAAAAAAAGCCCTTAAATCTCTTAATTCTGACTAATTAGGTGATGTGAATGACAAAGTTGAGAGATGTCAAGTTACCCTCAACAACATTCAAGATCAAATGAGAATTCTGCCCATGTCTTCCCTTTTGAAAGCTAGGGAGTCTGAAGCCATTAATGAATTAATTAGAGCTCTAGATGATCAGGAATCTTTCTTTAAACAATCTTCCTGTATTAAAACGCTCAGAGAAGGCAATAGGAACACCCAATTTTTTCACAACTCCCTCATTGCAAATAGAAATAGAAACAACATTCACTCTTTAAAAGTGCGAAATGGGAATAGAATTGTAGGTCTTAAAGAGATTCAAGATTAGTTTCTTGAACATTTTTAGGGTTCTATAGGGAATAATAAAGCCCTTCTCCCTTCGAAAGAGTTTGTGTAAAATCTCTTTCCTTTTTTTTTATCAAATGGCCTTTCTAACTCCCTTATTGCTGAAGTTTTAGCACAAGAGATAAGAGAGGCTTTCAATTCTCTCAATCCGAATAAAACCCTGGGCCTATATGGTATAAACTGGTTTGGTTTAAAAGAAATAGCCCTAGGTGCTCCTTCATATTAAGGTTGGCTTTTCTTAGAAAGTTGCAAACAAGGGATAGTCTTCTCTATCTTCACACCCCAAATCATTGTTCTTTATGCTCCATGGATAATGAAACAACAGAACATTTATTCTTTGAATGTTCCTTCTCAAAAATTGTTTGGGCACATTGCCTTAATCATTTCCAAATAACCCTTCCAAATCAGATAAACCTCCATTCCATTCCTAATTGGTTGAGCTAAGCACCAAATTTTTGAACCTGTGACCTCAATTTTTTTCCTATCCTCCTTTCAGTTATAGTTTATAACCTTTGGAAAGAAAGGAATTCTTGAACCTTCAAAGATGAAGCCTTGGATGTGGGGAGCTTAAACTGCAGAGTGATCTTCCAAGTTATGGAGCATCTCAGCTTAAACACCAAGCGAAGGTAATGGTAGGAGCTATTATTAACTAACAATATCTCTGCGGTTTTTGTTTCAGGTCTGCAAAGGGGAAGGTATCAATCTATCTCTGAAACCGAAAGTAGAAGGGAATCCAGTCCCAGCACAAGTCCATGTCTCCAATAAGTAAAGCAAGGAGTTGGTAGCCAAAAGAACGACAAACGATGTTTCAAGTTATGGTTTTCACGCCTTATATACATTTTTTCCTTATAGCATATGGTTAGGAACATAATTATGTCCCAAAAAGTGTATCTTTTTGTAATTATCTAAAGAGCGACACAAGCTTTAGTACGTTGACGTCGTAGTTCCTATATCTTTATTTAACATTTTTATTTATGAAAATGGGGTAAGATACGACCGTGTCTGATATCATGATGTTCTTTAAAAATTCTCTCTACTATACAATCTCTATCTATGGTATTTATATGACTGTGTCTTCATCTTCATGTGATCAAAAAAGGAGAAAATTTGTCACATGATCTTGTATCAAACTATGTTTATCCAATAATTTTTCTTCATGTTTTTCACATGAAATATTATCCAGTTCTTGATAATTCTCATCATAAGGCAACATCTTCGTAATTACATGGAAACATAATATATTTATTAAATCAAAGTAATTTAAGCATAATAATATAGAAAAAGACTAGTAAAATATATGTATGTTCTGAATTTATCATTTGTGTTTTTGGAATTGCCAAGTGATATGAGAATTAGTTTTATCTTCAATGTTTAAACTTAACTATTTAGTATGGATATAATATCACATATTCTCTTACTGTAGCAATGAAATTTTAAACATTTCTTATAATAAAGGAGATGGAAGTTGTTCTTGATAAAGCTTCTCTCTATAAAAATTGAGGGTTGTAAATGGTTTCTTATCAAGTGGAAATTATTTATAACACCAAAATTTTAGAATTTAAATGTAAAAATTTGAAGTTAGATCAACATTTTCTTATTTTATATTGAGAAAAAACTTAGACTAGTCAAATGTAATTAATGCATAACAGTTTAAAGTTTATAAATAAAAGAAAAGAAAAGAATATCACCTAATTACAAGCATTAATTTGGTGGGTTAAGGAATGAGAGTTAGCATAATAATATCCATGTTACTGTTCATTTGAACACAAAGAGTAAGTACAAATTTATTAGTTTACTTCATATTAATTAATAAAAATTACTTATATTATCCTAGTTTGTTTAGAACTTAGGCTACTTAAGAATAAATAATTTTTATTAGATTGGGGAAAACTAACTTAATCGGAATCGTTTAAGTATAAAGATTAGGATTACAGGAACTATATATTTTGTTGTTTTCTTTTCTAAAAACCTAAGAACAGTAATATAAATTATGAGTTTATTTTAAAATTTTTAGAGCAGTGGTTAACCATCCAATTTGATATTGGCTTGATAGAAGGAAAGTTTATCAACATTACAAGGAGATCTGATTGTTATTGAACTTATTTTATCTAATCCTAAAATTCATTCTTGATCTCCATCTTTTGAATAAATAATATAGATCATGATATCATCATATGCCCATCCCACTCCTTACACCTCAATTAAAACGAATACTATAAAAATATAGCATATTGGTTTTAAATGTCATCTTATTTGATTCATAGGTATTATATTCATTACATTAAAATTATAATTGACAACATTTACTAGGCATCAATGGTTCACATAGAGATCCAAAATCATTGAACACTTAACGAAGACTAGATAGAGGACCTCTTCTTCATCAAATACATAATCATGTATGAACCATTTCTAGCATGCGCTACTTTGAATGCTTTTAAAGAAATATAAGAAATAGTGTAAATGAATATCAAAATAGAGAAATGACTAGAGATCCCTACAACTTTCTTCATAAAGCTTCAAATGGATGTTTTCAGACAAGCAATTTATGAAATTGGATGTCCTAGGAGAGGAGGATTGGTTTTTAGTGAATTTTGAAATAAATTTTTAAATAGTGAACTTACTATTTTGTGAAGTTTAGGGAGGGATGAAGAGTGTTACATTTATAATTGTAGGCTAATTTTAATTTAAATTTTCAAGTCACTTTAGGTCTATGTTATGACAAAATTTTGCTTAGCTTTATAACACTTCTTTTTTCTCTCTTTATAATCGAGCTTTAAGAAAAAGAAAAACAATGATCTCAATTATGACATCTTTTACCTCTTTCCCCCTTAAGACTCTATGCCTCTCTGAGCGAAGATGAATCATATGCATCTTAGACGTTTGTTGACTTGTCATGTAGTCGATCTCAAGGTTAAGGAATACAAATTTTATATTTATGAACTTTTGCCTCTTTTTTTAGGCTTTGGCTTGTTTTTGGTGCCATTTTGTGCTTCACTTTCTTAGCAATATTTGTAAATTCTAATTCTTTTTAGTTTTTGGAATTAAAAATGCAGAAATCAAATAAGCATATCTTATAGCGTGTGTATCAATTAAAAGAATCCAATAAGGAGTGATGATAAAGGATGGGAAAGGGCCAATTCAAAGCCTAGATGAAGCATTAAGCCTAATTTCAATAATGTTGCTATTGCCATTAACATTTGATTATTAAGACATATTAATATGAAAAATCTATTATAAGTTATTAATAGAATCCTTATGAATTATTAATATTAGAAGTCTATTATAAGTTTGTATTAAACTTCTATTTTAGTTTGTATTAAACTTACTCCGATGTATTATTTTGAATTTTATTAGTTAAAGTTTTCTAATTGTGGTTAATTTCTTATTAGAACTTTATAAATAGAGTTTTGTACCAAACTATTAAAAATACAGCTTGGACGAACATCAATTGAATACTTCTAAAATTTGGTTTTTTATGTTTTTATTAATCATGGTCAAATTATGTAATTGTCCTATATTAGTTTTAATATTAGTGCTCAACTTCAATTACCTTTATAATTCAAGTTCATGTTTGTCTTCATCCCTCTACTTGCAATTTTCTTTAAATTTTAAAAAGGAAAAAGAATAGTTAAAAAAATATAATCAAAATTGTTTTGGAATTGGAAACGTCGCCCTTTTTCCAAACTTCCCTCTAAATACTCATCGCCAACCTTGCCCATTGACTTCTTCATTGCAATTGCTAGCTTATCATAGTTGCCAGCGTCTCTGCCAGTCGCCCCCACCATCAGTATCATCACTTTCACTTAAAAAGGGAAAATTGGCATCTCCCTTGCGTGTCTCATATAGGTCACTTACTACTGTTACTGATTACCTTGATTCCATTTGTTGTCGATTGCTTCATCTGTATGTTGGCTTAGAAATCAAAAAACCAAAAGATAAGGAACTTAATTTATAACATTTGTTTGGTTAGTGTAAGTGTGTGATGCCTTATCAGGTAAAGTCTTTGTAATCTTCATTTCTTCACTCTTTTAGATACTTTGTAATTTAACGGTGGGCTTATATTGCCCTGAACTCATTGTTTTTGTAATGTTGTAATAATTTTATCTATAGTAATATACCATTCATTTTTTAAAAAAAAAGGCATATAATCATATTAGATTTTATGGAATTTTTCTTATTAAATCAAAATAAAGATTATAATTTTTATTTTTTAATGAAAATTTTGGTCTATCTTAATACAAATTTAACTAAAGTCGATACTAACATGTCTTTTTCACTTAAACCATTAGACCCAAAAGATAAATTAATAAGACCTAAAGTTACATGCATTATCTTAAGATGTTAATGAAAATCTAATGAATAAAATTGGTTTTTGATAATGTTAGTAGAACTCAAATTACATCTTTGTTTATGTCTATAAATATCCTAAACTCTATTTATGCTCAGTTTAGTAAATGAAAATCTACTTTACAACATCAATTCAAGTCATATTTAGTGCATTAGATAAAAATATAGAGTTAATTTTGAAGTATTTAGGTATATGTAAAATTTGGGAACATACTGAATCTATTAGCATACAAACTAGTACAACATATATGGGAAGTTCTATTCTTATTATAAGCTTAAATAGGTTTAATGTTGAGTGTGTTCTATTTTCTAAAATGAAATACACCAACTCTGCTAAAATGTATTGAACAAAAATGTTACAAGATATAGCTCATTCAAGTTCACTACTACTCAGTCAGTGGTAGAACATGAAACCAAACTTTAAAGAAAAATACATTTATAAATCCTATAAAAGTTATTTGTTTGCTTATGATAAATTTAAAATAGTTGACATTTAGTGTAACTAAATTTTCTTTTAAATTTGAGGTAGCTAGACTTAGGTGTAATGAATTTCATAATAAAGATTAATTTGATATGCATACTCATTTTATCAAAGGTCTTAGGTATAACATTCTAAAACTGATTAAATTGTATACACTAAACACATTAGAAAAAGGCTTAACAAAAAGCCTTAGACAATGAGAAATTCAATAATATCCATAGATATGATCACACTATTCAAACTAGACCATTGTTACAAATCATGTCCCCAAGTAGCAACACTAAATCTCAAGGTATTGGTAACAAGTGTATTATTAATAATTTTAAACTTATTGCTTCTATCACTAAGTCTACAGTAAGTAATGCATCCATTATTTGCCATAAATGTGACTTAAAAGGAGCATATTTCATCTATTTGTCCTTAATGTGCATTAGCTTTAGAAATTGAATAAAGTTGTTTAGAGCCTAAAGAAGACCAAATTGTTGACTTTTTAGATCAGCCTAGTGATGAAGATGATCTTAATGCTGATTTCTATTATGGTAATTGTTTTGATTTAGTTACATGTGTGTTATCTACTACTTTAGATAATGACAATTGGAAAATCACTAGTATTTTTCACAATCTCATCAAGAGTGGGGATAGGAAGTGTAATCTAGTGACAGGTGGAAGTAGCATATTGAATATGGTTTTTAAAAGTGTCATTAATTTATTAAATTGTAAATAGAACCAAATCTACATTCATTTAAGGTAGCATGGGAGATTGCTTTACATGCCTGGTTTTTATTCAAATGAGAGACTATAAAGTTGAAAAATATCATGAAGTTGTACCTATATACGTTGCTCACATTCTCTTAGGTTACAATTGTTTTTATACCCATATCATCTCCAAGTTTATTAGACATAAAATTTATTCATTTAGGTATAACGTAAAGAAATTATTTTTAAATGTTGTAAACCTAAAAAAATACATGTAAACATGGCAGACCTTAATTTAATAAAATTTATTTACATGTTTTGAGACCTATTAAGCGTAAAGAAAAGAGTACAATACTTGTTAAAAATTTTGTATAGTATACATGTGACTTAAATGTTGAGAATAGGTGAAATATTGCATTAAGAAATTAAAAGTATAAAGTTGTTATACCTTCATCCCAAAAGGATTTAAAAATATATTTCAAAAAAAATTATGTTAGATTGACTGACACTTACACTTCAATTCATATACTAAGATATTGTTAGTTTAGAGGGTGAATTATGTGTTTATAAATTTTCAACAAAAATTGACTAAATTAATATGAAAAAGATCACAATTTGTAAAAGACACAATTATACAGTAAAAATAATGAATTTTAGCTAAACTTTTAAGTAAAAAAAAATAAAAGAGTAAGAGAAGAGAGATGCAAATCGATTTATAGTGTCTTGGCAAGCAATTTTATCTTATGTCAACTTCTAAAATTCTTTTTAAATTTCTACTATATTTAAAGGCAAATAATAACCTTCTGTACAATCTTTACTTGGTAAATAGAAAACCTTATACAATCTTGTTCCAAAGTGAAGAGCAACCTCAATGCTACTCAGAACACTTTTAAATACAATAAACAAAAACCCTAATGGAAGCTTATAACTCAAATTATCTCACTTTATCACTTTGATAATATAAAAAGGCCCACTCACTCATAATGAGACAATGAATGCTCAAATGATTGAAAAGAACTTAGAAATTAATTTATAAGTCATTCAAATTCTTCTTGATGTAAAAAATAATGAGAAAAGACATTTTTATATGGTTTTGGGACCCCTACTAGTCGTTAAAGCCAAAAATAGCTATTACATTGGCTAGTTGGAAATTATTGATCACCAGTATGTATTAAAGGCACAAATTTACAAGCCATTGAGATATTGGTTGACTAGTAGGCGTATTAGTCAACTAATATGACATATTGGTTGACCAATACATCAACTAATATTACCAAAAATTCTTGAAACATCAAATTTAATAACTTTAACCTAAATTGGTTGACCATTAACACATATAGGTTGACTAATCTCCCCAAAATATGATTTTAACAACTTCAAATACTTAAGCACAAATTTTCAATATAATTATAATTTAAATAATTTTCAAAATGTTTCCTAAAGAGTATGAAAGATCAAGAGGCTTGTCTCTTAAAAATAAAAGTTTTAACACCTATTGATGAATAAAAAAACTCATGCAATGAAGTAGTATGAAATGTTTATACATGGTCAGCCTTTAAGATTACCAAAATAAAAAAGTGAGATTACAAAATATATTAAAATAAAAAAGACCTTATGTGCCTTGCTTTTCTTTTGTCCAAACTTGATCTTCTATTTGTACATTACAAACTTCAGCTCTTCTTTTCTCAAATTCATAAAGTATCTTCTTGAGTCATACATGATTTCATCTTGTTCTTATAAAGCTTCTCATCAAGATAACAAAATCATTAGTAGGAATTTATGTTTTTTATCATTAAAACATTGATTAGATCCTCCATTGATTCAATAATATCGCTTGATAATAACGAAACATTTGTGATATAGAGCAATAATAAGAATAAACACACGAGTGCAAGTCTATATCAGGATAAGGATTAGCTCCCTCTTCATTCATGCATAAGATATAAATCAATATCAAGAACAAAAGAGAATTTTAAATTTCAAGTAAGTAATATCAAATGTCAAGTAAAAGAAACATACTCACACAAAGAATTTTCAAAGAGTCATATATACAACAACCATACTCCCTTTAAATCTAATATCACAAAATTATTCTCCCTTTTTTAGAAACATCAAAAATCAATTACCTAGAGAAAGAAATTGAGACTTGACCGAGTTATATAAATCATCATGTTGGCGTATTGTGATGTTTCAAAATGAGTCAAATTCACCTATAGCATGGTAAGCTGATACTCAATAAGTAAAAGAAGGGGATAAGGGGAAGACCTATGACATACTTATGAGGTAGTAGCATCATTATTAATAGGGAGCCTAATAATATGACTAAGGAGAGCCTTATATATTGGTTATGGAGATTGAGGCTGAAGTAGTTGTTGCTGATATGGCTAAGTCATTTGACCATTAACCAATTGGTAGCCCATACGGTTAAAAGTAGTTCAATAAAAAAACTCAAAATTAATCTCATTACAATAAAAGGAATGTGAAAATGCTAAAAGATGATGCTAAGTAAAGGTGCATAGTGAATGTTTTGTTTCTTTTTCTTAGTTTGAGGGAAAAGGACCATATTCAGCGAAAGGGAAAAAAATGAAGACGAATAAGGTCTCCTAAGGGTAGAGAGGAACTAAAGGCCAGCAAGACCTAAAAAGATAACGTGATTACTAGTAGAAACAAAGTTATACTTAATTAAGAGATTATGAAAACAAGGACTATCAATGAGGCCATAAACATCGTTGGATTTTTTGGCGACCTATATATGGTTGCCTAACTCACAAATGAGTTTGACTATATCAGGCATCGAATAAGGTTGGATATTGGATTTGGTATAACAACTATAATAAGCAATATTTTTTATGAATGGGGATGCCTAAAATCTCATTTATAATATCATAAATGAGATATTTTGGAGAAAATGTAGGTATCTCCTTAAATCACTTTAAGAACAAGATTAGTATAAAATAACCTAAATTTTATTGGGCTTAAACGACATATTTTTGTAAGAAGGGATTCCCAACCTTGATTAATAAAGACTTTGACAAGACCATATGCTTGAAATTGCTCTAAAGTAGTGGGAGAGATAACATATTTTCCTTGTAACTATCGAGAAAGATAACTATGAAACTGAGTAGAGTTGGTATCAAAATACTCATCCTTACTAATAGGAGGAGGCATAGGAGTTAGGGATCTCTCTTGATTCCTCAAAATCCTAGAAGCTGTATGGTTAGCTCTACCTCGAGTGAGTATCTTAGCACAGGATTATGGTTTCAAATAGTTCTTGCTATAAGGCAGAAGAAAGGCATAGGATGATGGGTTAATAAGGTAAATAATTAAGATATGAGAAGAGTATAGGTATTAGTGGTATACAATCACCTGCAGGAGAAAAACACTTTGATAAATTTAATCCCACTAACTTCCAATTTTTAACTATTATAATATGAAGTGAGCAATCTCAAAGCATAATGCAAGGTACGCAATGAAATATACAAAAATGATTATAAATAAAAGTTAATAAATGAAAATATGATAAAATCATTAATTTATTTTTAAAAAGGTGTAAGTACATCATGAAGTCAAATTAAAAGATGTAATAAGCTTAATTTGATGAATGCAGCCTAAGATTGTGTTTAATTTTTTCATTAAAATCTAAACTTTTAAAAAGAAAAACTAAGCTAATATTACTCAACTAGATTTAGGATTAATAAGATTCAAATGAAATTGAATATGAATAGCTTTAAAAATTTTGTAATTAAAGTAGTAAATCATCACTTTTAAAAAAATGAACATAATCAAGTAATTTTGAAAATTCCAAAACTTCATTAGGAAAAAATGTCAAAATCTCAAATTAATAATATTTAAACAAATTACAATGTAATTGAGATTTGAGAAACCATTATTCAACCTGCATTTTCATGCAATTTAGCAAAAATTAATTAAAAATAAGTGCAAATTTTCTCAATTATGAGCCCTAACTCATCCAAATTGCAGAATTCAATTGGAAGACCAATTTATGAAATTGAATACATAAACATGCTTAAAGGTATGATTATGAGTTAAATAAAATTCTAATTGAAAAAAAGAGTGAGAGATCTTGAGAAATCCCCATATCGATGGAGTTAGGGTTTACCCAAAATGGGATTGGATGACCAGTTGATCAATGTCAATAAGGTTTGACCTTTTATGTGTAGAGAAGCATGTTGGAGTTATGGAAATTTTCTAAAGCTTACTGAAAAAGGAGGAGGTATACCAAAGAATGGTGGAGTTTCGTATGAAAGGATTGAGCAATATACCTTCATCAAGAAGATTCACTTTGGTTAAAAGTGAGGAAGAGGAGTGTTAGGAGATGGAATATCCATTAGTGGTTTCGAGAATATAAGAAAGAGCCTTCATTGTTTATACTGGTTCAGATAAGAGAGAAACAAAATTAGAAAACAATAGTAAAGAAGAAGGAAAGAATGTGTTTTTGATTTTAACATTAGGATATTAGTTGACCAGTTGATTATATTAATTGACCAGTTCCTAGAAGTCTAAAAATATTATTGATTAAATCTATTATAAACTCACTGGAAGATTTAATTTTTGAAGATTGGCTCTATTGGTTTACTACTAAGAAATTGGTTGACCAATGAAGGATGTTGATTAACGAACTTAATCCACCGTTGTCTTGATAAACTCGTTGAAAAGAAAACATTATCATATAAGGAGACATTTGTCGACCACAAGAGAATATTAGTTAACTAATGTGACTATTTGATTAACCCAAAAAGCAACAAAAAATC
The DNA here is from genome assembly GCA_025504915.1 of Erythroxylum reticulatum. Lineage (NCBI taxonomy): Eukaryota > Viridiplantae > Streptophyta > Magnoliopsida > Malpighiales > Erythroxylaceae > Erythroxylum > Erythroxylum reticulatum. Next base: position 6,044 of record JANSVA010414993.1, on the reverse strand, counting down.
GAGCAAACTCACTAGAAAGCATAGAGGGTGAATTTTTTAGGACACTTGTTGACTATATAGAGGTATTGGTCAACCCTAATAACTTGTAAAACAATTTTAAAATTCAAATTAAAAAATAAACTACATAATAAGTCATAGAAATATCAAGAAACCATTATAAACATTAAGAGAGCCATCTAATATATCGAGTTTCCATCGATCATCTCCAATTATCTTTTAATTGGGAAAAATATGTCATCACTTATAGGTTTACTGAAAAAATCAGTTAATTAATTTTGTGTATCGACAAATTCTAACTCAGTACGCTTATTTTGTACATGGTCTCTAATAAAATAGTATTTAATTACTACATACTTGGTTTTAGAGTATTAACTAGGATCCTTTCTGAGACAAATGGAACTAGTGTTATCACACTTATAGGTATCTTAGTAAGGTTTATTTCATAGTCTCTAAGTTATTGTCCAAGCCATAAGATTTGTATGTAACAAGTACCAACTGTTACGTATTAGCTTCCATATTTGATAAGGTAACCAAATTTTGTTTCTTATTAAACCATAAGACTAATGTATCTTTTAAGATTTGACAAGTACCAGATATACTCTTTCTATATAAAAGGCTATCATCATAATTCACCCCTAAATAACCAATTAAATCAAAGAAAATATGCTTAGGATACTAAAATCTTAACAAGATAAAACTGCGTAAATATCTAAAAATGTTCTAATTGGCTAAAAGGTGGGATCCCCTAAAAATCAGTTGAAATATAGCACACAATTATGAACTAAACATTATATTAGATCTACTTGTAGTAAAAAATAGTCAACATACCCAATGCACAAGGCTCCCTAGTTTACAGGGGTTTGAGGAGGGTCATCAATGTACGTAGCCTCACCCCTGTATTTTTATAAAGAGGTTGTTTCCGTGACTCAAACTTATGACCTTTTGGTCACAAAGGAGCAACTTTTATCAATTGCTCCAACGCTCTCCCTTGATCTTCTTGTAGTAACATAAAGCAAACTACCAATCATAAATTAATAGAGCTTGACATCAATCGACTTGCCCTCTTCATCTTTATTCAATTTTATTGTGATGCTTGTAGATGTCCTTAATGTTTTGGCTTGATCCATTTCAAAGTGTTTAAGTTTTTTTTAGTGTACTTTGCTTGATTAATAAAGATAATTGCCTTTATTGTCTTGATTTGGAGCTTAAGAAAGAAGCTAAGCTCTCCCATCATGCTTATTTCAAATTTTTACTCATAAACTTGAAAATTTCTTTACATATATTCTCATTAGTGGCACCAAACATAATATCATCAATATATATTTGGACAATTGAAATATCATGCTTATGCATTTTAGTAAAGATTGTAGTTTCATCCTTGCTTTTAGAGAAACAATTTTCTAAAATAAATGCACTTAACATATCATATCAAGCTATAAAAGCTTGTTTTGAAATATACAAGGTCTTTCAAAGTTTGTAAATATGGTTTGGTGTATCATGTTTTTCAAAATTGGGAGTTTGATCAATGTAAAGACTGATTAAAGACCAAAATTCATTAGCATGGCATACAAGACACAATGTGAGTGCTATGTATGGAGCTTAAGGAAACCTATATCCACCTATTATTTATTTGCCGATACTCCAGAGTTGTATGGGGAAGAATCCAACAAATGTTGAACCTGGTGAACCATACATATGAATGGGAATCAACATGACATTGATTTATGTCCATGTCCAATTCTAGACAACCAAATGTGGTGCTATTTAAGGTTGGTTTTATGACAATCATATATTCGCTTTGGAAAGAAAAGAACAAACATCTTTATCAAGGTCATGGTGAAGATAAATACCAAGTTGTGGACAAAATTATCAATTGGATAAGAGCATTGATTATCACTAAGACAATGGAGAATCAACTTACCCTGGGCATAAAATGCAAATGAATTTATAATTAACCGATCTTTTTATCTTCATCGGGAAATGATGATCTCCTTAACTCTTTTTTGTACATTGAATAATATTTAGGTTTTTTCTAACACGAAACTCATTGTAATGGTATAATATTTTATGCTATTGTGAATATATTATCATTTAATTTTTAAAAATTAATAAAAAGAATTTTAACATCTATTTGAAACAATTTAAGGTTCATGTAGGATGTAAATGCAAAAGCCTAATAGTTTCTAACCTAGCCACTTGGTAACGCATCGTAACACTACACATAATAAACTAGACCTACTACTATAGTAGTGATGAGTTTCGGTCGATCCCACAGAGATTAAATCTCATTACTTTCCTAAATTCTACATATATGTAAAATAAAGGGGGTTTGGTTAAATACAAGTTAGAAAACCATATAAAATTAAATATGTAAAAACAGCTAAATTTAAACAATAACAAAGTGTTAAAATTAATTAACGATTTGAAATACAGTTCTTTGGTTTAATCTCGGCCTAAGCATAAATTCACATATATCATTGAATTATCATCTTCATACCACTTTTTAGACTATTGATTGTGAATTAACAACAAGCTCTGTTAATTCCAATTTTTCCTTAGGTTATAGTTAATTAAGGAGCTCGTTAATTAACCTTAACTATCGGATAACCTAGAAATAGCTTTCTAAGTTTAATTGGAAAGCCACTATATGATTGAGAAAATAGACTAATCTAAGCAATAATCACATAAGCTTGGATTATTTAACTTATGTTACATTATCTCTAACAATTTAATATCGTTAGTTGCCACATACGAATTTAAACACAACTATTATTTATCGTATTCAAATTCTGACAAATGGTAAAAATGATTCAATAGAGCATCAAAAGCTTTCTTACATAATACCCAATCACTAATCTCAAGATAATATAAACATTTCGAAAAAGAGGGAAAGAAAATAATACACAATGATGTATGCTTAAATGTGCTCCTCGATGTCGATTGTGCCTTCGAAATGGCACTAAAATGTTAGCCTTCCATCTTCCCCATTAACCTCCAAGAATCAGCCTCTATAACCTCTATTCTTGTTGAAAAATAAAGAGAAAATGATGAAGATTTGCATCTCCGCATTCTTGTCCAAGTTCTCTTGGTTGCTCACTTCCAGACATCAAACACATTCCATATCCAAGAAGAATGGTTGTCTCGGTTATTCCCCTTTTTTTCCCAGCCATCAACTTTTTTTAGGCAGTCGTACACCCTCCTTTCTTTATGATAAAAGCTATCTTAAAATCAGTGGGATAGGTGGTTTAATCGAAGAGAACAAGGTGATCAAGTTGCTCTACTATCTCTTGATTCTTCACCTTATTCCAATTGTCCACCTCTTTTTATTCTCCACTCCTTTTTGCAGCCAACACACTCCTCCCTTCTTTTGTATCTTTAAAAAGTTAGGTTTTAAAGGAAAATGGGGTAGGTGTCTTACATGTGATGTATCCCATTCCAACGGCCTTTTTTTTACCTTTCCATGACCTACTTTCTTATTGTATCTTCAAAAGCTAAGTTAAAACAATGCGATAAATGGACAATTGCCTTAAAATGAGATGGCTAGCTTCATATTGACAATGTGAATTAATCTTGTCAACATAATGTTTTTTACTTATCAACTTATAATTGTAACAATATTAAGTTACGACCATGCTAAATTAATTATATGGCTGTGAATTAATAATCTTGTTCTTCATTTTCATTTTTCTTTTATTGTCTCATATTCTTTTAATCTTCTTCCTCTTCTTGCTCCATGAAGACAATAGCGTATGAACATTGAGAAGATGGCTCAGTAAGTGTGCTTTTGGGTCACTTTAGCTCTTTCACTTCTAAAATGTACCTAAAATCAAATATGAGCTAAAGTGATAATCCTAAGCATTTTAAGGCATTAATCACTATGCATAATGGATTAAATGAATCAAAAATTAAACATATACCAAGTTCCCTCACACTTAACTTTCGACAATCCTCAGGCAATTCATAAAAATCAAAGTCACAAACCAAAACACTTATTTAGTTTCCGTATTTCGTAAGAATAGATGATCATAAGTAAAGATGAATGACTTTCAAAAACCATAGCAATAACTCAACATTCAAAGCTTCTACTCATGATTAATCAATATTAATTTCCTTTAGAAACTGAGCAATCTAGAGGTAGACTTGGAAATTTTGTTTGAATAAGATAGATTCATGGGTGCACTAAAATACCATTCATAATTAAGACATTTCACAACCTTGCAAATCATTTCATTCTCCACTACTAAGGGTCACATGTAAAATCATGAATCAAAGTACATTTTAGGGTTGTAATATGAGCAAGGGTAAAGTAAGATGTATTTGGGTAATGTAGTGTAAAAGCCATCAAAGCTAGTAAAACATGAAAAACACTCAATATAACATCAAGCTCAAAAACTAGCATTCACTCACACTTGCTTACATCAACTGTGATGAATGCAAAAACTATATTTCCTAGCTTAAATTTAAGCTCTCACACCTTAAACCACATCAAGCATATATTATTCACAAAAGTTGATAATAAACAAGACTTCGTAATTATAAGGAGTGACTATTGAAAGCAACATCTACCTTATATCTAACATACCCAAGTAACCCATTCAATACAACTTTATGAGGAAAGACTAATCATATATAACTTTGTAACACATATGCATTTCCTCCTTGATAATTTTATTTAAACATATTTTTTCTTTTTTTGTCTTTTCTGTTCTCTCGTTTTTTTAATACATTGCAAGAAGCTAGATCAACATGGGAATTTCAATGATGAGAAATAAATTGGCATCCCAACAATTATAACCATCCTACAGATATATATACCCCCATACTTATACTAAAGTCATCAACCATGATAAAAGCATAAAGTTTACCACATATACTAGTAACTCTAGTTTATCCAAACATATCCATATGAAGTAATTGCAAAAGTCTAGTGTAGGGTGCCAAATTTTTGCTCTTGAATGAGCTCTTTTTTTCCCCATTTGGTAAGCTTCAAAAATCTTTTATTTCTCAAAATTGATCATTGGAATTCCATTAATAAATTGTTTGGAGTTAAGGCTAGAAGATGTAGAAGCAAAGTCTTAAGACGATGCGAGGTCAACTTAAGATTAAGCAAAGTCTTAAGACGATGCGGGGTCAACTTAAGATGAAGCCAAATCTTAAGACGATGTGTCTTTACAGATGATACAACTTTACAGACGATATAATGTCATCACAGATGATACGACGTCATCACAGATGACACATCTCTTAAGACGAATGACGTCATCACAGACAATATGATGTCATCATAGATAATACGTCTTTACAGACGATGCATCTCTTAAAATGAATGACATCATTACAGATGATATAACATCATCACAAACGATATATCTTTACAGACGATGCACCCTTACAGATGAAATGACATCGTCACAGACGATATGACGTCGTTACAGACGATACGTCTTCCCCTTTATAAAGACCATAACTTTTGACTCCAAAGTCTAAAGTTTCTATACTATATGTTGATGGAAAGCTGAACAATTAAACTACAACTTTTTAGAAGACAACTTTATCTAATTTAGCCTCAATTAGTCTAGTTTCCCATGGAAGTCAGCACATAACTTCTACACCTATGAAACGCTTAGATCAAGAATTGTACATCTACTAAAGAAACATGCACATACGCTTGGGGACTTTTCATTTTTTGTTTAACTCATTTTCCCAAGCAACAGAAACCCATACATCACTTAATTACATCAATACACTTTGAACAAGGGCTTAACCCCAAAATACAACGTATACAGGATGCTCGATGTTTGTATGCTTAAGAAGCTATCACAAAAGTGAACAAACTAACTTAGTGACAAAAGCTACTATATTGGAATTTGCCCAACTTCCTTGCAAGTATCACTTATCTTCTCGATATACATCTGAGGAGGGAATAATGGGGTTAACTACACGGCTCAGTAGCTAATATAAATATAACCATTGGCAATTGGCCACATATTCAAGCATATGTATATGTATGTTTAGCAATACTAGCATTCGTACTTTATTCAAGC
>JANSVA010414944.1:0-22078 GCA_025504915.1 Erythroxylum reticulatum | reverse complement strand
GGTGCTAACTTAGACTCTCGACTCATGTTGCACTATCACTCATCACTCTCCAAAGAACGTTACAAGCTGGTGGAGAGCAATACGTTTAAAGCAGCTAATGGCATTCATCCATGAAGCAGCTGGTGGCTTGAAGACGTGATAGCTAGGGAGAAATAAAAGAAACACGTTGCCGCTGGGCTTAATAAAGGACGTAAGCAACTGGGGGGAAATAACGTTGCTGATTGGTGGAGATAAAATAAATGTAAGATGGTGGTGGCTAACGTTACACCACTTAGGAGGACAGCTATAGAGAGGAGAAGACATTAACCTTGTGGAGACTCCTACGTAGCTACTGGTGGAAGTGAAGACACATTGAAGGAGAGGAGGACTGAATAACCACTCACTCAATATTGGCAACGCAACAAGTTTTTGGTTAGCTGATAGAGAAACACTTTAGAAGCTAGGAGAGCAATGTGGAGCTGGAGAAAAGCACGTGAGAGCTGGATGAAAAGGGAATGTTTTTAATTTTTAATTCAATATTTATTTTAATTGTGTGAATTTAATCAATGCAACAATATATTATGACCATAATTTATGTTACATTGATGAATATGTGTGAGTAAAATTTTCTTTTCGGTTAAGGTTAAGATTGATATTGGATTAGGATAATTTTTGTGGTATTGATTTTTACTTGATTGAATGCATATTTAGTCCTAATTTAGCTTATCACCTAAATTAAGACCTTAGATGATTTAATGCCACAACCAATGGGATTTAATTTGTCGTAAAATTAATCAAGCGACATACTTGAGACTAAAGTGTAGACTAACCTTAGGATCTTGTGTGAGGAATTCCTAGGATTAATGAACTTAATTTTAGGCTTCTTATATTTAGCGCCTTTTATTCCGAATTGTCTATGAACCAAGTGGTGACTCGGATTTAGAAGAGAACGGAACACCCATGAATATTGGGTTCAACTTGCTTAAGTGAAGTATTTCCTAAATCAATTCACCGTTACAATTTTATTTTTAGTGCCCAATCTAATTGAAATTAACTGATTTTTTTCATTTGATTAAATCTAGTCGTTTTAATTCATACCTTGCAATTTTCATATTTCCTTAATTTGCTTATTTGATTTGATTTTATTTTATTTTCAAATCAATCAATTCTTGATCGTCTGAGTAATTTTTCATTGTTTAATTTAATTGTCTTGTGTGTTGGATTTCCTTTGGGTACGATATCCAATTCTTACTGTTTTATATTACTTGTCAACGAGTTATGCTTGCCTCTAATTGGTCTAGCTAGAATTCAATTGTTTTGTTTAGACCGCAACATTACCTTATACTCTAATCATTCGTATAAAATCTGAAATGCTTCACTATACTTATAATGTCTTGAAGTTCTCAACACAAATTTCTACTGCAGCAAATTCTAATTCATGTATGAAAATTCAGCTTATGAGTCTTTAACTGTCCCTATGTAAACTAAATCACTTTATAATGTTGCATTGGATTTCATCTTAATCTCTAATGTGAAACCTCATTATGTACTATATAATCTCCAAATCTAAATGGCATAATTAACATTGAGGTTATAGTTCCTCAAAATTCTTTTTACATTCATCACACATACGGTTGACACATTTTTTTCCTCAAACATTTTTTTTCAAGGGATAAGATTAGTAAAAGCCCCTTAACAATCTCTGGTAGTATCCAGCGTACAACTAGTTATAAAGAACTCCGAATCTCTCATATATTCCTTATAGTTTTTCACTTTATCATCACCTCTATCTTCTTTAAGTCTCCTAATGTGCCATGTTCAAATACTATACTACCCACAGTTTATTTCATTAAGTTAAGATTCACTTTTATGGAACTTTGCATATAACTTTTTTTTTACCTCCGTGATATGTAAGATTTCCTTAAATATTCAAAATATTTGCTTGATTTTTCGAATACACTCCAATTGCCCTCTATGATCATAACCACTAATTGATCCAATTTTGCTTGGATCACTTTAATCTTCAATAGTATCATACTGTCAGGGGGGCATTGTTAACTCCAACAGATATGACCCAAATTTCCTTATGCCCATGATTTGTTCTCTTAATTCTTTAAGTATCTAATTCCTCAATTAAGGTAATCTTATCTCATGTCATTTTCAGTTTCCCAATTGACTTCTTTCCTCAAATAACTTTTTTCCATTCATTCAATTTTCTCTTATTTCATATTAACTTATTTAAATGCCTATTCATTCGTACTAGTTTCTCCACACATTTCAATTTATTTGAAAACTTCACTTTTTGTGTTGGTAACACATTCCTCATATTCAATTTGTATCTCCTCAATTCATGAATCTGCTAACGTAATTGGATACTTTACATTAAACAAATTCATACACCCTCAATAACATTTTCTACATCTTTATGCTTAAGTCTTCGTTAAGATTAGGACTCCATTATCATTTCTGATTTATTTCTTCCTTAATCATTCTTAAGATAAACTACTTGGTCTACTTAATCTAATTCGGTGAAATTCTTTTCCGAAAGAAGATTTCTTATTCCTAACATCTATATTATTTATTTAACTTTAATTAATCCACTATTTCCATCACTATTCATTAGACATTCTTAGTATCTCAAGAAGATCAATTTCTATTGTCTCTTACAAAGTCGTAATGTTCGGGTTACCAAAACCCGTTGAAGTAGCCGACATCATTACTGTCACACATGCATGGGTGTGTATCACTAAGGTCATCCCATTCTATCCTAAGATTTACTTTTGAAAGATCACCAATTATCTTACAATAGTAACACTTTGATCTCAAATAATCTTAGACAATATTTCTCTCTTAATCCTTGCCATGATCGGGGTTTCCTTACAATGGCATATGCCAACATCAACTATACCTTAATTTCCAGAATTTACCTCTCCTAGTGTTACATCATTTTATAATAATTCAACTACCATATAGAGTGCGTTCACTCTTTCCATTTGATTCCCCATCTTTTTCTTAATCTCATACGTACATAAAATTCTCTCTTATATGCATTTCTAACTTTCTCCTTACTACACACCATTTATCTCTTGTAAAGTCAATTTTGTTTATTTATTTTCCCAATATATATATATATCCTCAACCAATTCAGAATTATTGATGCATAATCATTATGAATTTCTAGTCTCAATTCCCCTAATATCTTCTTATACTGAATTATAAACTCTCATCACGATACTCACATAACCATTTCGATTCCAAATTCATCCTTTTATGATCATAACAAATCTATGATTTCATTTCATTCTGCTTATACACTTTAGTCTCCTCATTTCTACTTATATCCTTATTTTCCTCAATCAATCCACGACAATATACTTATTCACATTTATATCACATTTAAGGGTACATTCACAATTATGGCGAACCTTTATCTATCATACAGAACCAGATACTATTTCTCATTTCCAAAATACCTATAAACCTTTATTTCCTCAAATTCTATTAGATCATAATTTTTCCCAGTGCTTCTAACAGCTCAAACACTTAAGGAATGCTCATGTATGTGACTCATACTGGGGATTAGTTGTCGTTGCCTGCTATGACATGACTAAAATGCATATAACTTGACACGTATTTCAGAAAATGCCCATATAAGATAGTAATTCTGGGCTCTAATACCACATATATAGCACCCCAGTCCCTCAAGACACATACCCAACATCTTGTGTGATACCCGAGTTCGTGCCCCACGAGGGTGACGTACTAGAATACTCAGTCCATTAAAAATTGGTATAAAAATCTGTATGATCGTGCAATTCCAATTGCTTTTCCTTTGTCCCCCTTGTCCTTATGCACAATGGTGAGATCCCTTGTGACCCTTAAGATTCATGATCGTTCTTGTGCATGATCGTGCAATCCCCTCTTTTGTTCTCCCAATTCACGCACTGTCAAATCTCTTCTTCTCAAAACAAACCTTTAGGTCAAACTTTCATGATAATTTTGACAAGGAAAATGAAGGATTTAAGCATAACACTCTTCTACAAAATTTTTCCTTTATTCTTAAGTTTCAATTGAAACCAATTTCATGCAATTTGGTTTGATATTATGCAAGTTATTCTAAAAACACTATAGCCTACTCCAAACCATGAAACAAGCCACAAACTCAACGTTGATCTAAATTTTGAAACTCTTATATACATAATTCAATTTCACTTCCTTCATGAAAAATATAGACATACGTTTGTATCTTAATATGAACTTAAAATCATCCTATTTAGATTCCTACATATCAAGTTATGACTAATATACAGATCCATGTTTAGTGAAACACTGCATCTGTACATTTTCTAACACCCTTCACCATCTCTTTTATCTGAGTTCATCTCTTTTGCTTAGTCTATCTCTTCTACCTTATTTCAACCTCCGTGCATTTAATCCAAAACATTCAAAAATAGACCAAAACTAAGAATTAACACTAAATATCAAAACATCACATATTCATGCATCTTCTTCATTTCTACATTTTCTTCACTCTCATTTTTCTGCACTTTCATCTTATGTTCATTTTCCATTTTTATTCTCAAACTTTCATTTCAATTCACTCTCCCATATCAAAACATCATCTTAAAACTATCCATTAACTCTAAATTCATTTTTAATCATTATTGAAAACACCCAAAATACTCAAGTATACATAGTGAACAAAACAGAGCGTACACGTGTGTATATATATATATCAACCGTTCTCCAAACATTTTTACACTCATTTCATTCCTATTTTTATTGATATTTCAACTCAAAAATTATTTTAAAACACTCTTATGTCATATTAATCATCAAATACATAAAACCCATAAATTCATGTTATCATCTTAAACCCACTGTGTTCATGAAATGACCATTTTCTCACGCTCATGTAATGACAATTATATCACAAAATTTGATTCATATTTCTGCCACTCATAAGGATTTACATAATACTAACTTGATAAAACTCCAAGTTCTTAAAGATCTAAGGAAGCCCTAACTCTCATAAATCCACGTACATCATCTTGAAGGTTGACAAAGGGTTCGGTGTTTTTTTTTAGGTAGAAGAACGAAATAATAAAGTGGGAGTAACAATAGGTAAAAGAAAGCAACGTGTAACTTTGTTGAAGGTTCGGTGAAAAAAAATTCGAAGAAGAAGAAGAAGCTTCAAGGAGAAAGCCAAGAAGATATTTTTCAGACAAGACAAAATAGTGTCTTAGTCTTTTGAAGTTAAAAGAAACGTGGGCTTAGGATTTGGACACTTGTCCAATTCCTAAGACTTTAACTAGTTTCTCATCTAATTAGTTCAATCATCTCTAAATCTTACTCTAAAAGTCTCTCAATTTCCAATATCATTTTCTCACAAATTCTAAAATCATCTCCAAATTTTCAAAGTCATTTTCTCAATAATTTCTACAATCATTTTTTAAAAACAATTCTCTAATATCATTTGTTTCTTATTTGTATTTCCTTCCATCAATTTACTCGCCAAGTGGCATTTTCCTAGTCTAATAATATTCAACATTTTTGGAATTTATTCCTAAAATTTGCGAAAAATTCAAAATCACTAAACACACTTTCTAATTAAATTTTCAATACACATAAACCACAATTCTCAATAAAATCACCTTTCACATATAAATCAATTATACCTGGAATGTCGATAAATGCATGTACAGTTATTTTAATGTGTGCAAAATTCAAATTCATGTGCGTGTATGCTATCATTGTGCATGAGTATGAAATGTATTTTTCTAATCCCTCTTTGATCTCACATTTACCTAATTTTTAGGGTTCTAACCCTTAGTATGGAAACAGGATGTTACAATGGGACCTTCGGGTTTGTTCTTGACCATCCCATTAGTCTTGCTGAATATAAACAGTTTAATTTGGATACCTTATTGAATGAGTGAAATTTGTCAAATGCTACGTTATTGCCTAAATATTTTTGTTACTGAATTGGTTTGAGAATTTTACTACAAGTTGGATAAAGTAATTTTGGATGAGACTGCTCTGTATTTTCATCTGGTATATATGCGAGGGAAATTGCTTAGATTTGATTCTGATCCACTAAATAAATTTTTATGGTTTGCTAATTTGATTAGGAACTAGTCATAAGAAGTTGGTTTTGATGTGAATACTAAGATGTTAGCTAGTGTTTTGAAAGGTGGGAAATTGTCCTCTTGGCCGTCTATTGCTGCACTTCGTGCTTCCTATTTATCACAGAAGTATTTTGTTATTTATAAATTTTTGTTAGCTAATTAGTTACCAAGTACCTATACTGTGACTATGTATCCTGCTTAGGCCAAGTTTGTATAGACAACAGGCATATGAGATAACTTCAATTTAGTGCAGATAATTATTGAGGACATTAGTAAACAACAATCATTATTGGGTTTTCCTTGCTTGATCACTCAATTTCTACATGCATATGGTGTCTCTCAGGTTGATTATGTTGTACTTAAGCTTGTGTCTTTTATGAATATCTATCCTCGGATCCTAATGTCAACAAGCAATCTAAGGTCAATGATTTACCATACTCCTCTTCTAGTTCATCTGCACAGTTTGCTACAACAACTGTCAATACACGTGTTACCTTATTTTTTGAAATAAATTAGATTAAGGGTATCTTTTAGGTAGGTATGGGTGCTCTTATACAACTCAAGCAATGGGTCTTCACTCAGCTTCTTCTCGTGACTGTTATCCTCTTTTGGCATTGTTTTGTCCTAAGGGAGAGATAGGAATTTTTTTTATTCAGCTGTTGGTATTTGTGACATCTGACTATAGACTTAGTTATTAACATTGACTTTGTTGCTATTTGGATGTTTATTATTATGGTTGTCTAATTCAAGGGGAGTTTCCATTTCTCGTGTTCAGGGGGAGTTCTTCATGTGACAAATAATGCCGAAAAGGGGGAGATTGTTAACCTATATTATTTATTATCTTGGGCATTATTTGTAGTTTCATACATTTGGTATATCTTTATGATAAGAAGTTTACTTGGTAAAGGATTCCACTATCTTGGATTATGTAGTATTTTTGGAAGATATAAATGAGATAGATCCTAAAGTAAATTGGATTTGTTAATGATAAACATATTTTGGTGGAGAAAAACATGGATGAGATTTATCAGAGATTCAACTGATTTTTGGCATCTATGTTCTTTTGTATATGTGGGTGAACAATTGCACTACTGATCTATTAATTTTTATAAAGAAAGATAAATAGTCCATTGATCAATACTTTGCAATTGTGTTTTTGGCATGCTTCAGTGATCAATTACATGTCTGATTGATGATTTGTGCAGCTGTTGTGTGTGGGGTTCTTCGGTGATTAATTCGAAACGTCCACAACGTAATTTTTATTGGATGACTTCCCATGATTTTGGTTAATGAGGCTGAATATATAGGTGAGTGCTCTTTGACTTAAGTGTCTTTTTGTTTATGTTATTCTTATTTTAATCACTTGAGATTTGTTTTTATCTTTGTCTTCATTTGTTGGTTCAAAATCCTCTATTGAGGTTAGCATGAGGTGGTCATACTATTGGGTGTGAGTTACTTTCACGGCTACAAGTACGAGTAGATAGCGTCAAGGAGTAAGTGGTGTCAGCTTCATAAGAGCCTTATTCATGGGTGAAAGTTGATTAATCTAGATGAGGGCCCTGTGGACGTAGGCTATATATGCCGAACTGAATCAACATATTTCATATGTTGATTTATTTACTGCACATAAAATTTTTCTACATATAATAAAATTATGGAAGAATTGTAGCTGCTAACCCAGTTACTTTCTTCTAAGCAATTGCTAGTTTTAGTTTGAAGCAATCACTACATAACATACATAGTACGGAACTACAACCTTAGTTTTTTCATTATTGTTATCAAAATTTTGATGCGTTTTGAGTAAATGATATAATTTAGAGTTTTGATCTTCTTTTTCTTTGTAAACATGGGTAAAGTTTTAATAAATCTTGATTTAAAAGCACTTGCGGAGTAGCTATAGAGATTTGAGATGTTTCTAGAATTTGTCTTCTTGTCTTTTAAATGGCATAACCTATATCTCTTTAAAGGATTTTGATAGTGTTTCATAAGACTAGTTTGGGTGTTAAATATAGTGGTGTGATTAATTACATCATTCTCTCAATTTTTATAGTTGATTTATAAAATTCACTGCCAGGTATGCCATGTGAAAATTTTAATTAGGAAAAAGAAACAATAAATTTAACTATTTTTTTTTTGTAAAATGAATAGATTTTGTTAACACAAGCTGAGCTTAGTCGAAAGGATAATGAAATGGAAAACAAGTTCGGCACTAAGTCATATAAACATTAGTATTACATATGTTCCAACTAAAAAACAATTAGCAATCACTAAACATTTTAAAGACTATTCATTTTTTGACTGATAGTGGATTGAGCATCATGAGTTATCAGGATTTTCCTAATTCAGTTGACAATGGAATCCCTAACATTTGAATTTCCTTCGCTACTCCTCTGTATAATCTATTGTTTCTTTCCTCCAGATTTAGTATATGGCGCAACATAAATCTACTTTTATAATGATCTCATCCTTCTTTAAAGAATTTTTCATTTTGCTAGCCCAATGGATTATGTTTGCCCATTCCTTTTATGAATAATGAATCTGCATGCCTTTTTGAATTTTTAGCCAAATGGCTTGAGAAAAATTACATTGGAAGAATAAACGTGAAATTGTTTCAATAACATCTTTACACATAGGATTTTTAGCCAAATGGCTGGAGAAAAATTACATTGGAAGAATAAACGTGAAATTGTTTCAATATCATCTTTACACATAGGACACCTTGGATCAAATTTGTTTGAGCTTCCATGCCATTTGCTCTTTTTTTTCAATTTTTTTAAAAACAGCTAATCAAATGAAGATTATGGCCTTGGGGCATAGTGTATTCTTCCATATTAACTCATACCAGTAAACTTTGGGATATGTAGCTCTGAATAACTTGTAACAAAAAGCATTACTAAATTCCCGTGAGTTATCATTTGTCCAGATTAGTCTATCCACTTCACCCTCAAGTTGGTAGTTTAATAAACAAGTCAATAATTTGTCAAACCATTTGTAATTGCAGTTCCATTCTCCATTTTGCGTGATGTTGCTTACCTTAGGTTTAAGAGGAATCTTAAAAATCATATATAGCATTTCACTTCTCCTATAAAGAGGGCTTATTTCAATTTAATTGTCAAACCAAAACCAAGTTGCCTCTCCATTGCCAATTTGCATCTTTATCTATGGAGCATTATGGAACTATCAAACTAGGCATTATGGAGTGAATAAGAAAGTAGCTCGAGTATTGGAATGTGGAATCTATTAGCCTAACTTGTTCAGGGATGCTTGTGAGTATGTAATGCAATATGACAAATTCCAGAAAGTATGGGGATTGGATTTCATGGAACATTTCCCATCATCCATAAAGAACATATATTTTTTAGCATAGATTATATTTTAAGATGGGTCAAAGCAATGATAATTCCAACTAATAATGGTAAAGTGATGCAAAAATTTATCAAAAGTATATTTAGAAAATTTGGAGTTATGTGAGAGATACTAAGTGATGGAGGAGCATGCTTGTGTAATAAATTAATTGTAGCTCTTATTAAGAGGTATGGAGTCTATCACTGAGTAGCCAAGCCATATCATCCACAAGCAAGTGGTTAAATGGATGTTGTTAACCGAGAGCTAAAAAGAATCTTGGAGAAGATAGTTAATGGTTCGAGCAAAGATTGAGAATTAAATATTGATGATGCTTTAGAAGCATACTGAACCACCTTCAAGATACCTATTGGTATAAAAACCTTTCAACTTGTCTATGGAAAAGCTTGTCACTTGCCCATAAAGTTGAAGCATAGGTTATATTGGAAATTAAGGCATTAAATTTTGATTGGACGACAGATGGTGAGAATGAACTCTTACAACTTAATATATAAGAAGAGCTAAGGTTTGATGTTTATGATTGATGACTTATATACACCCATAAAGGGTATACTAGTCAAACCTCTTGAAATAACTACCAAAGGTAGTTATATGATGATAGTTATATAGAGGCTATAAAAACAAAACGTGAAGATATACATAGATATTTGTATGTTTTAAGTATCTTGTCAGAGTAGAAACAAAGATATTTTCTGCAACAAATTGGTAATGAAAAGTTCTTTATTCAGTGGAATCACAACAAGAATTCAATTAAGTGATTCTTTGTTTTATATGCATAGGTACATATCCTGTTTGACATAATCTTTGTGATTATGTTTTGATCTTGATTATTTCTATCATTGGTATCAAAGCAGGTTAATGTTTTTTAATGTAATATGTATGCATAAATCAATGTTTCGTGATATGCTATTTCTTGACGTCTATTTTATGCTTATAGTTTTATTCATTCTGTTTCTATATTCTAAAAGCCTTGAAATGTCGGTTTTTCATTTTGTCTCTTCTTTCATGAGAGTTTGGGAAGATGATTGCTGACAATGAAAAATGAGAGGTTTTCAACAGTGAAAACTAGTTCTTTGGAAAATGTTAAGAACAACAAAGTTTTTTTTCTTTCTCATTTTTTCAAAATGGTCTTTAAACAAAAAGACAATGTTGTTGTTTTCGTTTCTTCTCTTTAAGATTCTTTCATTTTTCTGAAGCCAAAAGACTTGTTTGTTCCCTTTAGGATTTGAAAAAATGAAACTACACGCAGACAAGAGGAGGAAGAAGACGCCTTTCACAAAGTATGTGTTTTTTCACAAACAAGGCGCGAAGAAGACTAGAGGTGCGATTTTTGATAAGTATGTGGTTTTTAATTCATAAACAACTTTTTTTGTCTTGTCATATATATATATATATATATAACAATTCGTGGCAGATGACCACTACTCTCTCTCTCAACAGTTCATTGTTATATATATAACTATAATAAGACAAAAGACTCATAAACAATTAGAAATAAGTTTTCTAATTTACCCAAACTAATTAATTTCAAATTAAATTAAAAACAAAATAATTTGTTTATTTAAAATAAACTTAGAAATAAGTTTATTTTGGTTGAATTAAAATTAGATGTTTCATTAGAAATTAATTTCTAATGAAACCTCGATAAATTGACTAGTTCAATTATGATTCGGTCAGAAATAAGTTTCTAATTGATTAAATATTAATAGCATAATTTGAGTAGTTTAATAAATTGTTAATAAAATAATTAGACAAAATAAATTAAATTATTTTCATAAAATGAACATTAGTTCGCTATATGTTATATTAAAATAATTTTTTTATTTTGTGCTCTCTTCTAATTCCTGCAAATTTAAAAGATCCCTATTATTAAGCCAAAGCCTAAGCTTATTCGATGTGAGGCACAGAAGAGGAAAATAGGTAGTATGTATGTAAAATTAGTTAACATGCGTTTAATGCCTGGAGACGGTCTAACACAATATGTTTTTTTAGTTAATAACATGATGCAAGAGTTATATTTTAGAGGTTGCCTAACTTACGCAGATGTTGAAGTAAAGTACATGACTTTGCTTGCAACATTACGTTAACCTTAAGATGAACTATTAGGAAAGCCTAAGCTTATTCAATGTGAGGTACATAAGAGAAAAATAGGCTGTATGTATGTAAAATTAGTTAACATGCGTTTAATGCCTAGAGACGGTCTAACACAACATGTTATTTTAGTTAATAACATGATGCAAGAGTTATATTTTGGAGGTTGCGTAACTTATGCAGATGTTGAAGTAAAGTACATGACTTTGCTTGCAACATTACCTTAACCTCAAGACGAACTATTACGAATGCTCTGGAATATTATGCCTATAGAAGATTTATAGTTTGTTAGTGATGACATTTATTAAAGAAATGCGTAAAAGGGAGTTGATAAGAACTTTATATCCTCTAGGTCTTCCAATGGAAATAGTAAGACCTATTATACATTGAGCTTCGCGAACTGTTCCACGCAAACTTGTGAACTCATTTTTGCATGGGGTTTATTACCTATAGAATGTTAGTAGGTTATAGTGCAACTAACACAAGATGTTGTTTTAATAAGAACAACGTTTTAATATTTATATAATATGTTTACATGAATTTTATATAGGAATTGTCTAGAGTAAAGTAATTAGGATTCAATTGTTGTATAAATGATGATTGAATACATTTGTTGACTTTTGATTTCATAAGCAATTGTGATTGAATTATTTACTCTATATACGATTAATGTGACATTAACGTGCATATAAATTTCTTTTCTTATTATAGAAACTTATTGTTTCAAAATGGCTACTGCTTCGAAGAATATTGTTGCTGAACTTAATAGGGGTAAGAAACTCAATGGTGATAATTACGAAATCTAGAGTATAAAAATTCACTATGTACTAGAAGAGCAAGAGGCTCTTGAACCATTAAACCTAACCATGGATGTTCCTGAGAAGGGCACTATGCCCAACATAGAAGGGACTGTGATGGATATGAATTGCGGAAAAACAAGAACTCTTTAGCTCACATCATGTTGCTGAGTAGCATGAATAATGATATCATGTGTGAGTTTCGTAAATTCGAAATTGCAAAGGACATGTGGTCCGCATCGACTGCTCATTTTAGAGGTGCTTCAGTGACCAAAGTGAGGTAACTTATAATTAAGTTTCATACTTATAAGAAGCACCCAGATGATACAATGCAAAAGTATTTGAGGAAAATGTCCAATATGGTAAGTGAGTTATATGATGTTAGTCATGAGCTGTCTAATCAACAATAAGTACAAGCTGTGATTCGTTCACTGTCTCAGAGTTGGGAGCATATAAAGATGCACCTAAGTCATAATGAAAACATCAAGACAATGGAAGATGCTATGAACCATCTTATCTCGGAGGAAGAGCGTCTTGAAGAAGGAAAAATGGAACCAACATTGAAAGTGAAAACTTCCCTTCAAAAAGAAGAACATGAAATATGTAAAGTGTTATAATTGTGGTAATAAAGGCCACTTTACTCAAGATTGTACTGAGCCTAAGAAGGTACAACTTTATAGTAAAAACATTTGTTCTGTGAATGTTTCATGTTCTATTTTTCTAACTGAATCATATCCTTTGTGGATTGCAGACTCAGGAGCAACCACTATGTAGCGAAGGATCGTGATGCCTTCGTTAAGTTTCATAAACTCCCACATAATAGTTGATAGCTTTATGTAGGTGATAATTCCAAAGTTACTGTATAAGGAATTGGCACATGTAAATTAGATATGCGTGAAGGGCGACCCCTCATCCTACATGAAGTATTATTTTCTCCACAGATTCGTAGGAATCTTTTATTTGTGTTGATGTTAGTTAAACTTGCTTTTAATATCAATTTCCATAGTGGTGGAATAGATTTGTATCTTGGATCTATTAATTATGATCATGGTTTTTTATTGGATGGTTTTATTGTACTGGATGTGTTAAAGGAAAATACTCATATTAGTTATTCATTATTTACATATAGTAATTCCAACAATGATGCAACTTTGTGTTATGTTAGACTATGTCATATTGTTCAAAATCGAATTAGTCGATTAGCTAAAGAAAGGCTTTTAGGTAATCTAAGTCAAGTAGATCTACCTACATTTGAGCATTATTTAGCTGGTAAAATGGAAAAAAAACCATTTAGAAAGGGAACACGAGTTTTGTATCCATTGTAATTAATTCATTCTGACATCTGTGGTCAAATGAATGTAAGGGCTAGACGTAGGGTAATTTATTTCATCACTTTTATAGATGACTATACTTGGTATGGTCATGTCTATTTGATTTCATATAAATTGGAAGCATTGGATTATTTCATAAAATACATGAACTTGGTTGAGAATCAATTAGATAAGAAAATAAAAGCATTACGAACTAATCGTAGACAAGAATACGTGTTAGAAAAGTTCAAGGCTTTATGTGATGAGAAAGGAATAGAAAGGCAATTAACAATTCCTAGAACCCCACAACAAAATGGCGTCGTTGAAAGACAAAATAGGACATTATTAGAAATGATTAGGGCCATGATGGTACAAGCAAATTTACCAATTACTTTTTAGGGTGATGCGTTGCTAGCAACCACCTATGTACTTAATTGTGTGTTACTACAACACCATATAAGTTGTGGACTGGTAGGAGACCTGGTATGCCAAGTCTCAAATCTTGGGGGTATGCAGCCTATGTTTATGATCTCTCTCATAAACATGGGAAATTAGGCCCAAGAGGGAGAAAAGGTATTTTTATTAGATACTCAGAACACTCAAAAGGATACATGTTCATTAGTGAACAAGGTAATAGAGGTGTAACTGAATTTGAATCACGAGATGTAACATTCTTAGAGAATGATTTTCCTAAGCAAGGTGAAATAGGTAAAGAACTATTGTTATATGAGTCGCCTAATCAGAATGATTCTGTTATGAAGAACTAGGATGGGGAACTTCAACCAAGTGGGAGCAATTCCATAGAAAGGTTCTCTATGATGACTGATCCGAGAGGAAGCAATCAGATTAATCATGAATTTGTTTATGATGAACCTCGGTTAAGATGAAGTAATCGACAAATAATTCCCTGACATCATTTTAAGATTGAAGAAGAAATTAATATGATTGTTCCGTAAGACGAAGAAGAGCCAAAGAATGTAAATGAGGCTCTTACTGGCCCTGCTAAAGAAGAATGGATGAAAGCAATGACAGAAGAAATGGGTTCTTTAAGCTCAAATCAAGTATGAGACTTGGTTGACCTCCTTGAAGGGTGTAAAGCAATTGGGAACAAGTGGGTTCTCAAAATTAAGCGAAAGTTTATGGCAATATCAAAAAATATAAGGCATATCTTGTAGCAAAAGGATACACATAACATGAGGTAATTGATTACGAGGAAACTTTTTCACCTATTGTGAAGTTTGCTTCAATCTGTCTTATTCTAGCTATAGTAGCCAGTATGGATCTTGAATTACATCAAATGGATGTAAAAACTAAGAAGAAATCTATATAGAACAACCTGAAGGTTTCATCAAGGCAGGTAAAGAAAATAAAGTATGTCGATTATTAAAATCAATTTATGGCCTGAAGTAGTCTTCATGACAATGGTATATCCGTTTCCTTAATGTAATCATTTTGTATGATTTTCAAATGATCGATGAAGACCATTGTGTGTATGTTAAGAGATCTAAAGATAAATTCACAATTTTATCTTTATACGTGGATGATATATTGATTGCTTGTAATAATCGTGTGTTTCTTATGAAAATCAAAGATTGGTTATCATCTGAATTTGAAATGAAAGATATGGGTGAAGCTATATATATTCTTGGAGTCAAGATTTCAAGAGATCGTTCGAAGAAAATGTTATCGCTTTCATAAGCGATGTACATTTAAAGAATTTTTGAATGATTCCATATACAAGATGGCAAACCAATTGATAATCCTATTGCTAAAAATGAAGGCCTTAGTAAGAGAAATTGCCCGTCAACATCACAAGAAAGGGAAAAAAATGAAGAATGTTCCCTACTTTAGTGTAGTTAGAAGTCTTATATACGTAATGATGTGTACAAGACTAGATATTTATTACGCTGTTGGGATGGTGTGTATATATCAGCACATTAGAAAGTGGTAAAGAGAATATTGAGATATCTAAAGGGAACTGTGGACTATTCATTATGTTATCAAGGCAATGATCTATGTATACAAGAATATATAGATGCAGATTGGGGAGGAGATTTAGATGAAAGAAAATATACCTCAGAATTTGTATTCATACTAAACCATGGAGTAATATCATGGAAAAGTAAGAAACAATCTTGCGTTGCATTATCCATAATAGAAGCTGAATTTATAGCATTCTCAACCATAGTACAAGAGGCTGTGTGGATTCATCGATCTTTTGTGTATTTTGGAGTCATTAAAAGCAAAGTTAATCCAGTGACCATCAACTGTGATTGTCAAGTTGCAATTGCTTATACTAAAGACCCCAAATTTTATTGTAAGACAAAGCACATAGATACTAAGTATAATTATGTGAAAGATATAGTTGCACGAGGAGAAGCGAACATGAGATATATATCTATGGGAGATATGATAGCAGACCCAATGACAAAGCCAATTTCTAGAGATGTATACATTGGACATATAAAGTCACTAGGACTACGTAGATGTTGAAACGTACTGATGAACATTTCTCTATGTATGTTTACTAAATAATGTCATATGTTTGGATGTAATGTCTGATGAAGATTATACATTGTGTATCATTCGATTCATGAATATATGTTTTTGTGTATAAATATATTTTGGGATGAATCATAAATATATGAGACAGATTATAGATTGGCTTTCTCACATGGGAAATCACCTCTAGTGTTTATGCTCGCTAGAGATGATGTAAGTTTAACATTTATTATCTAGGTGATAATTAAGAGCGAGAATCTTAAACCATAAAGGTCGCAAGGAAATTGGTTCAAAATGATTTATTAATCATTATATCTATCTTATGTTGCCAGATGTGAGTTTTGAATAAGTTTTTGAGTAGATGAGTGAACTCAAGTTAAACATTGAGTACGTTTGAACTATCATATGTACGGTATTTCTTGAATAAAGATGTTCAAGTTAAACGAAGAGGGTAAATACTGTAGCACATAACTCGTACCATATGTGCACAACTGAACACAAAAGGGATTAATGTAAGTCGCAAGATTTCATCTTACATTTTGTGAACCCTTGAGGTTAATAAGAACCTCATCACATACCCTTATGACTCTTGTTTCATTCTTAAGAATTGAATTTAAGGTTTGCTACTTTAGGTTATTTCCAAAAGATCATGCAAGATGTGATCTTATGGAATAATTCTAGGAAAGTAAATTAAATTTAATTCAAAAGAGAATTGAGAACAGAGAAAAGTCATTTAATTTAGATCATTGACTCGCATGAAAAGTATCCATAGATGAACATTCTCTCTTTAGTGGTGAACTTGAATACAATCATGACATAAGAAACTAAAGGAGATAAAAGTAAAGTGCAAATGCGAGATATGACCTAGGGTATAGCATGCAATGTCTGCTCAAGAACACATAAGTCCAAGGATCAATTTGTTAATAAAGATGTCATATACTCCTAATAGATATGTGACAATATACTCTCGTCGTATGCTGGTCACATCAGTTATTGAATAAATATGAGCACTGCTAAGTTTTGTTAAACTCATAATGTGTGAGTGGGAGATGATGGCTTATATACACCCATGAAGGGTATAGTAGCCAAACCTATTGAAATAACTACCAAAGGTAGTTATATGATGGTAGTTATATGGAGGATATAAAAACAAAACGTGAAGATAGACATAGATATATGTATGTTTTAAGTTGCTTGACAGAGTAAAAACGAATATATTTTCTGCAGCAAATTGGTAACGAAAAGTTCTTTAACCGGTAAAGTCACAACATGAATTCAAGTAGGTGATTCTTTGTTTTATATGCATATGAACAGATCCTATTTGACATGATCTTTGTGATTGTGTTTTTATCTTGATTATTTCCCACGCCATATCATCCACAAGCAAGTGGTTAAGTGGGTGTTGTTAACCGAGATCTAAAAAGAATCTTGGAGAAGATAGTTAATGGTTCGAGGAAGGATTGAGAATTAAATACTGATTATTCTTTAGCAGCATATTGAACCACCTTCAAGATACCTATTGGTTGAAAAACCTTTCAACTTGTCTATGGAAAAGTTTGTCAATTGCCCATAAAGTTGAAGCATGTGTCATATTGGCAATTAAGGCATTAAATTTTGATTGGACGACAGATGGTGAGAAGAGCTAAGATTTGATGTTTATGATAATGCAAAGTTTCATAAGGAAAATGGTGAAAGGTCAAAATGGACTAAAATCAAATGGTCCAAAGCTCTGTCCTCTAAAGTCTCGTTCCTATTATAAAAAAAGGCATAATTACAAAGGATGAGGTTTTTTTCGTAAACCTCTAGAACATATGCGAGCTTTCTAAATTTAAAAGAGAAACAATCACTCACCTCCACTTCGATTGCTATTACACCAAGTGTATTTGGAAAGAAATTTAACATTGGATTAGCATACGCTGCAATTGTAATGAATTTCAAGTCGTACTCACATGGCTTGCAAAAGAAAGATCCCTACAGGAAGTATAAGGTACATGATTTCTATAGTTCTTACCTCATGCATCTGTAAAATCTAAATAAGAAGAAATTATAAAAGCTTTAATTTGCAAGAAAAAAACCAATGAGAACTTATTTGAAGAGACCAAATTATGGTACCAAGAGCAATTCACCCACAACCCAACAATTAACTAACATGTAAGCATCCTAATCCCATGAATTGCCAAAATCATCATTTGTTATCTCATTTTCGATCATCGTTGCAATTCTTTCCCAATCTGCTGTCTACATGTTTTACAAACTTACTTGAGCTGCTACTGCTGTCATCATCTTATCATTGTTTAGCACTTCTCTCTACTCATCTTTCCATTGTTGAGTTCTTCTTCAACCTCTTCAATCAAATTTGAACGTTCTTCTTTTTTAAATCTGCAATTCTTTTGCAAATGACCAAATCTTTTACAGTTGAAACATTGAGGTTTTCCCTTATGCCAACAATATTCCTCTTCATGATCCGACTTCTTGCAATTTTTACATTGGAGAATGTTTCCTTTCTTCTTTGATGATAGAACCTTTGCTAGGTATGCTTCCTCCACCATTTTTTCACTTTCTTGCTTTCTCACTTAATCACTCATAGGTCTCATCTATGGCTCTAATACCATGTTGGAATTTTGAAGAAAAGAGAAGAAGAAAGAGATGGGATAATATAAAGTTTAAACAATACGTAACACTCCGATACTGTTATTATTAAACTTAGTTGCCTTATATAGGCAAAATACAAAAAATTAAAATATATTCTAAGATAAGATTAAAGATAATATAAGATCTATTCTAAGATAATCAAAGACCTATTCTAAAGGAATTTTAACAAACTTTAAAATTTTGAATTAATTATCAACAATCTGGAGTCGGTTAGTACACTTACTTCCATTGCATCTTGACAATTTTCATTGGGATTCTGTGTTGAACTGGGTGATTACTCATACACATAGGCTTCAACCAAATGTTCTTCTACTCAAATCCACTGTTACCATTTCCATTTATTGCATCTGGCATGAACGCAATAATAGAAGATATGCAGCTAAACGGGAAGAGAAATACCAGGTTGCAGATAGGATCATCAGTATAACCAGAGCTCACATATATGCTAAGCAACACCTTCTCTCTATAGATATGAGAAACAAACGACATCTTTAAGATATTATTACCTATCTTTTTAGTTTAGCTAGTTTAATGTTTTAGCTTCTACTATTTACTTTTTTGTATGCTAAAGGCCATGAACTTAATTTACTTCTTGTATTAGTTTTCATTATAGTATAAGCTCATTCAGTCTTAAAAAAAAAATCACACTTAGTTTCAAAGTATTACGTTTTCGTTTTATCTTCAATCGCTAGACAGATGACCAAGTGATAGGAATGTCCACTGCTTTACATATAAACTCTTTTGCAAACAATTTGAAAGGTTTTAATACATTTAACTTTTTTTATTAAAAAAGTTAATGATTTAGGATACCTAAAGATCTCACTCCCTCTCCCTTAAGTCACGTCAAGTTCCAGCTCCAAGCTTTTTTCCCATTCAATAATTAGATTAATGAACCTAGTAAACATAATTTTAAAGCTAACTAGGGCAATCGGAAGAGGGTGAGATGCACCCAAGCACAGTATTGCAGATGAGCATGGGTGAAGGACTAGCACACCAAACAGGTGCGAACAAGGAAGCAGCCCGCCCAAGAGTTGCTGCGACGAAAGTGGAGGCAAGTGTGAGCAACATTACGGAGCGCTCTACCACAAGTGAGGGAAAAACGCAGCCCACTACTAGCAAATCACTGATCTGCAACGCAACCCCGCAGGGTAGTGATGAGAAGGTAAATGATCAAGAGGTGGATATGGCCAAGGACAACCAATGCCAAATGATGAGCAATCGTAAATGTGTGAAAAATAATAAAGTTAAAGAAAGTATGATATATACTAAAAATCTTTTGAAACAAAAGATTGATTATGGTAATCATGTTGTATGTGATCAAGGTGTGTTTATTCGAGAAAATACCCATGGAAATAGAAATAAGGATAGAGGTAAAAGGCTTAGAGGAGACCAATCCTCCATACACCACAAGAAAACTGTAAATTTGCGACGAAATTTTACCGACGGAAGTAAAAATCCTGGGAAATTACTGATGGACCAACTATAGATGTCGGCAATGTTGGTTGTGGAATATAAGTTTGGCGACGGTCATAAATTTCGTCGCTAAAATAACGCCAGGAGTTTTACCGAGACATATGTTCGTCGGTAAATATGTCGATAAATTTTGATTGTAGTTGTCGGACTCTAACCCCACTAAAACGACATTGTTAGGTTGTAGGATTGAAGTAAACAAAACAATGCCGTATAGGTTTGGAACCATACGACATCGTTTTGTAAAAGTAGATGTTGAAATGATTAAAAAAATGACATTGTATGGTTGTTCAACCATACGACGTCGTTTTGCTGAAGATTTAAAAGTTTTTGGGTGGACAATACGACGTCGTATGGTTAAAAAGGAAACGACGTCGTATGGGTTATCATTAGGACGTTCTAATAATATCCAAAACGACGTCGTTTTGGGTATCAATTAACATATAAATGATAACCAAAATGATGTTGTCTTAGTTATAACCAAAACGACGTCATTTTGGATACAAGTTAACGTTAAAATGATAACCAAAATGAAATCCTTTTGGTTTAACCCAAAACGACGTCGTTTTGGATATTATTAAAACCTCTCAACTCTTTCTTCCCTGCCCACCCAACGCCTGCGATGCTCCCGCGTCTCCCTCCAATTGGTCTTCTTTCTCCTCTATCTGCCACCCGTCGCCTCCCATTGCTGTCGTCTGGAGTGGGATGTTGCCATCGACTTGGTGTGTCGCCAGCGTGGTGTTCTTCGACAGGTAACCCACTCTTCTCCGCCCCTTCTTTCTCCAATAGATGATGTGCAAAATGGTGGGTTTAAATTTTATCGTTTTTTGTAACTGTTTTATAATTAAATGTTGATTCTTACAAATTAACAAATCAATATAATGGGTTTTTGAAACTAATTAATTTCTGAAGCCAATTAATTAGTTTAATTTTATTAGCATTTAGTTTAAATAATTGAGAAAATTATATTTTAAATTATAAATTTATCTTGATTTTATAATATTAATTAAACATAAGAATGAGACAATATTAATTAAACCTAATGGATGATATTGGAGGGTAAATGCTTTTATTTCACATGTTGTGGATTCACTAACTAGATCTTGTCTTTTTTATATTAATATTTTGGCTCTCAAGTTGATCTTCCTCTTTCTTTTAAGTGTTTGTGTTTGCATTTGAATTTATGTTTAGAGAAGTTTGGCTTATATTAATATTATTCCTTAGAGATTTGGAAACCTAAAATTGATTTCCACTCGTTCAGAAAATATCTTATGCATAAAGTACAATGTTATCACCAAGTATGCATAGTCATACTTATGAAAAAATAGGATCATTAGTTGAGAACAATATATTTAAATGAAAAATTGTAAAATAAGTATTTCCACTTATTTCTCTATATATTACTTTATATCCTTGAGTTGACCATAGAAATTTTAAAAAGTTATAATATTATAAATGTCAATATTCACTCACAACTCTCTTCTCCCTTCTTAATATAATAGATGCAATATTTGACCTTGTAGATTGTGATTATCTAGGTTTTTCTCTTCTTCTAATGGGCTATGTTGGATAATTCCTTATATTAGGTGTGAGTACTTGATTTATTTGTGGCCTAACGCTTTTTTATTGTATAATACATATAAATAATTATAATGAAGAATTTGATAAACTAAATAACATTAAAACTAGTGTAACTAATAAAAGGTACGCAATCACCTCCATTACTTGAGGTTATCCTTAAGGTTGATCTTTATTTTAGCATCCTCTTTTATTATGAATGATTTTA
>JANSVA010414908.1:0-22087 GCA_025504915.1 Erythroxylum reticulatum | reverse complement strand
GTGAGAACCTAGTTAAAGCCTTAGGAATTGGACAAATGGGCAAGTGACAAATGTCACTTGCCAAGCCAAGTTTTAAAGTTACGTTTCTTTTAACCTTTAAAGACAAAGACACTGTTTGTCTTGTCTTAAAAATATCTTCTTCGTAGATTTCTTCTTCACATTTCTTCCATATACAGAATTTTTCATCAAACTCCTTCTGAGAGTTAACCTTGTTCTTCCTTATCCCACACCATCTTCCACTTTGCTATTTGTTTCTTCTGCCTTAAGAAAAACCAGAAGTTGGTTAGTATTCACAATGGATTACATGATTTTGCATGAGTTTAGGGCTTGAAGATAGTTGAAGCTTTTGGAGGTTTTAACAAGTAAGTAGCGAATAAAATCCTTTAGAGTTGTGGATTCATAAAATAATTTGATGAATTATTGTTAGTGTATGGATCATGACATTTACTTATATACATTTATATATTCATGAATACAGTGTGGGTGGAATGAAAATTTTGATTATAGTGTTAATTTAGTTTTGATAGATTGTTAGTGATTAGGTGATGTAAAAATGTCTTTAGAGTTAGAAATAGCAAGGAAATGGTGTATAAGATGAGTGTAGGAAATGAAAGTATATAAAGGTGGTATGTTCTGTTTTCTGTTTCTTTACTGTGCATATATATATATGTTTGTGTGTGTTTACGTGAGTTCCATAGAGATGATCAAGAAAATAGGTTTTGAGTTGAAGAGCAATTGTAAAATGATGGTTTGAGATGAGAATGAGTGTTTAAATGGAAGTTGAGAGGAAGAATAGTGATTGTGAATAAAAGTTCAAAATGTAGAAAAGTAATAGAGTATGAATAGGATGAATATGAATTTTTGGTTTTCGTTAGTTTTTGATCAAACTTGTATATTTTGGAGTAGAATGAATTTATGGTGAATGAGTTTAGTGAAATGGAGTTGAAATGACTAGAATAAAAATAGAAGTTTTGGATCTTGAAAAAAATGGAAGTTTGAAAATTCTGGGAATGAATAGTCGCAGAGAGTTGATTTTTTCGATCTGAACTTCGATAAATTTACTTTGCTGATCTAGGAAAATTTTGACAAAATGTTCTTCATGAAAGTTGTAGATCTTTCTTTAAGCTTTCCAGTGATATAAAGTTTGTAATTTTTAAAGTTTTGGATCAAAAGTTATGGAGTTTAGAAGTTTGGTTTTGGTGAAGAAGGAGAAGTGGAGATGCACCGTCATGCATAAGCACAACAGTGACTTCAGTGGGTTAAAGGAAAAAGTCGCTATCGTGCATATTGTTGGTTTAAAGGTGAAAATCGCCATCGTGCAATTGCACGATGATGACTTTTGAGAGTCATTAGCTGATAAACATCTGATGGGATTTTGGCTATAACTTTTTATCTAGACATCAAAATGACTTAGTTTTTGAACCATTGGATTATTAAGAAATTTTTATACCTCTCAATAAAAATTGGTAGTATTTTAGATTTAATTGAAAAAGATTGTTCGAATCAAAGTGTAGAATCTGTTGGAACAGGAAAATAGGATTTTCTTACTGAACATCTTTCAGTATTTTAATTATATCTGGATCCATAGGATTCCAAATAAGATGATTATTAGTTTGGAGTAAACTAAAGAAATAGGGATACAAATCATATGAATTGAATTATGATTCAATCTCTAAGATGTTCAATTTCTGGATGGAAGTTGTATATAGAACATTGTTTTTGGACATGGACAACCCGATAATGTTTGAGGCATATCTTCCAAATTACTAAACCAAATTGAGTGATTTTAGTATTAATAGAAACATAAGAAATATAGGAACACTTTTCTAGAAGAGAGTATGACCAAATTACATTAGTTTCACTTTCTAATTGATTGTGAACAGTAGAATTGAAAGTGTGACTTGGAAAAAAATTCTGAAGTGAGTCAATGAGAAAGGAATGGAGATTTTAATAGTTTTAGTGAGGCATAAACCTAAGTAAAAATTATACTTAGATGAGTTTTGATATGGGAATGATTTTGTAATGAAATTAAAGGTAAGAATACCCGAGATTGTCATGAACATGCATTGTACATATTTCATTTCACTCATGTGCATTATTAAATACTTATGATTGTACAAATTGTGATGTATATGTATCTTGCATAAATGGGATGTGTAGTTTAAATATCCGCATTCAGGCATTCCCAAAATTTGGAAGCAAATGCTAATCTGGAGCGTATTTTGAGTAGACCTAGATGGTCTCATTCCACTGTTTGTTTTGTATGACTTTTTGGTATTGATTGATTTCTAAATGATTGTGCGAATGTGATTGAATGTGTTGGTTTCCGGATAGAAGGTTCGATGAATATGTTGTATGAATGAAATATTGAAGTGCTCATTGAATGTGAATTGGATGAACTAAGTGTACATAATTGATTGTTAAATGTGTTCTGAAAGTGTATTTGCATATGAATAAAAGTGTGATTCTTAACTTTAATGTTGAATGCCAGACTAAGGTCCGATGATATGGGAAAGTGATTAAATGAGATTATGCAAATGTGAATGATGCATTCCGTTTCATGAATGCATGAAATATAATGGCTATTGTGACCAGAGTAGCCACCGATCAGAGCTTAAAGCTCAGCGAGTGAAGATGAGCTTTGAGCTCAAAAGTGAATCAGAGCCTCAGATTCAACGTTTAATGAGCCACGTATCTCCCAAGTGGATAAGGGATAGTTATCAGTGAGTCTTATATGGGACAGTTTAGGCACTCGATCACAACTAAGTAAAAAATGGAAAGTGAGTCTCATGTGTATTGTATATGCATTATATGGGTGATTAAATTGTATTGAATGTGAAATGTGAAATGTGAAATGTTGTGAATGTGAATTATGTGTTATGTGACTGGGTGAGCCATTAATGATGGTCACTCATTGAGTTCGCAAAACTTACCCAAAATTTGCAAATATTTTTCCAGGACTCAGAAGAATACTCCGTTAGGCAAACGAGAGTATAATTACTGCATTCAAAGAAAGATAGAGGTCAAAATCAGTACGCATCTGCATTAGTGTTATCCTATTCTTGTATAAATTTGTATTCTGCAATTTCTGTAAAATAGTGTTTTGTATTTGTAGTGGGCCCCAATTGGCTATTTAATTTCTATTGATTGTAATGTGTTGATTGAAGATGTTTATGAATGAAAGTGAGCCCAAATTGATTATCAATTTCTGCATATTATGTTTGTGGTTTCAAGAAAAAATTTTTGTATTCAAGATTAAATGGTTGAGTGCTATAGCATGCCACCCTCGCGGGGCACATACTTGGAGATCACCCATCAATGTCGGGTTTGGGTCTTGCGGGAGTGGAGTGCTATATTAGATTTAAGTAGACAATAAATTGTAAAGACCGAAAATAAACAAGCAGGGGAAATTTGATGATTTGAACTTAGGACTTTGGGATTCACCAATTTAAAAGGTTGATCAATAAATTATGGAATTGATTGAATGATAGGTTATAATAACAATTGCACAACTTTACTCATATTCTCTCTCAAGACATATAAGAACACCCAATTAGTTGATTACTATCTCTCAATGTGAAATCTAACTAGTCAAGTTCATTAAGAATAAGCAACCATAAGTTATCACACTAGTTTAGGATATTTCTATCTCTAAATCTAATGTGTTTATCTTCCTAGTGCATAAATCATACTTCACCTCTCAGTTCATTATATGATTCCTAAGATTGCAGCTATAGTGATCAAGCATAGACACAACAGTGAAATGTAAGAAAGATAAACATAACATAATAACTTTCATTCAACACTAATCAGTCCATAAAAACAAATTCATCCCTCAAATAGGCTACGTCCCTTACCATAAATGAGATTTAGTTCTAGAACATGATAATAGAATCTATACATATAAAGACAATCAACATCCAAGAAAGAGTAGAGAGAGAAGGTAGAGAGAACACAAATCAAGATTGTTGCCAATGCTTGATTCTTTCCTCCTTTCTCCTCTTCTTTTCCTCTTTTGGGTGCCTTATTATGTTGCAGCCTCGTTTTTAGTGTCCAGCCTCCTCTTTAGGTCTTAAAAATGAGTATTTATAGTGTCTTGGGTTCAAAGAAACCTAGTTTTTCCTAAACAGGGGAAGATAGAGCGTTCTTAGGCTGACAAAGTCCGTTAAGCAGACTATATGTTCATTTAATGGATCTTCTCGGGTCTCTGGAGCGGAATTGGCCAGGTGATGTCTGTTTAACAGACATACCCTAGGCTTCTACAAAATTGTGCCATATTTACCCTTTAGACGACATAATCTCTCCTTAGAGTCTTCACGGAAGTTGTAGAACTCGGATTCCTCTTCGAAAGTGTACTTGAATGATCTTAATCTAACATCCACAGTCAAAGTTATGCCTTATATCCAAAATTTATTCATTTGTACCTATTAAGCAATAAAGTTGAAATGTGTGAGAAATAACCAAAGAAAGCTCTAAATTCACAACAATATAAGTCAAATGAGTTCCAATTCATCCCATAATCATATATGAATAATTTGACTTATCAAATTCTCCCAAACTTAAACTATTGCTTGTCCCCAAGCAAAAAACATAAGAAAACTAACTACCAAATCCTTAAATAAGTTATTGATTCCACTTTCATAAGTGTATGGAGGCATTTAGCATATACCACAAGCCTTTAAGCCACTATGCATCCATAATGGAGGAGTTATAGTCTCTTGAGGGTTTATTTAAAATGAATGATACCCACAAACATTTCCTTTCCATCATTCCACACCTAATCATCATCATAGCTAAATCTAATAAGTTGAAAGCATTATAGGTAAGAATTGAAACATAGACATAAGGCCACATAATAGTTCATAAATTAGTTCACAACTAAGCAATAAAAAGACATAATAATGCTTCAATTAATCAAAATCACATGCTATGAATGAAATCTCTCATAAAGCATTCACCTTCACACAAATGTTTAAGGGTTACTCTCAATCATCTCCTCATGTATGTCTCTTACCATAAGCCTGCATCTTATCTATTTCTCCACTACTCCTATCTATGGCATATCTATGAATCAAAAAGGTCTTTATTCCTTTGGTTGTAATGGGGCCAAGGGGTAAAGTAAGCTATGAAAGAAAGGATAGGGATTCAAATATTTAATAATTAGTATAGTAGAAACCACAAATATAACAATCATCTTAGGCAAAATTTATTGAGTATGCCCAAACATCATAATATTATACAACTCTACCAACTCTATTAAAAAAGTTTCCATCATTCTTTCACCTTAAAAACCGAAGTAAACATGCTTTATTAATTATTATCATTCGTTTTTGTTTTTTTTAAAGCATGCTCCTTTAATTACCATAAAAGACACACTTCTTCCTTTGTGCACCTATCAATAAGAAAATTAGATGTACAACATTTGTAGCTTTACTAACCATTGAACAGGGGTGAATTTGTTTTTCTTGGTTCAATGTTCTTTGGGATAGGTTTACAAAAAACAAGGCTCAAATACAATCACTAGGCACAAAGGATTCACTAGGGGATTGATGTATATAAAGGGTTTGCTATTTGGATCAAGCTTAATCCTAGTGCCTTATATCATTTTCATGTATATACTATAATATGATTATGTAACCTAAAAAAGATGCAATGCAAGTTCTAAAAGTAAACACACATAGAAGAGAAAATAATATCACTCATAAGAAAGATATGATTGAGTGCAATCCTTTAGGCTTAAAATAGCTTACTTGGTGATGTTTACTTATTTAATAGCATGCTCATTCAATCAATTTAACATTGTATCATCCAATTGTGGCAAGGTATGTAATTGATTTAATCATATTGCACATCTTACTTAAGATCAATCTTATCCAAAATGCAATCAACTCATTAAATTGGAACATACAATAATTAGAGCGTGAAAGATGTACTAGTATGCAAATATGCCTAATGAAACTATGCACAATTAATGCAAAACCATTTATCCTCCCCCACACTTGGAATCAACATTGTCCTCAGTGTTAGGTAAGATAAAATAATTAACAAAATTAAAGCAATTAACAGAATGCGAAGTAAAGGTAGGGAAACCCCTTAAAATTGTCGATTTATCAAATTCTGCACCCTGTATTCATCTCCCATCAAACTATACAAATTAGGGAGATAAAGCAAAATAATATTGAAGTTAGTCTTACAATTTACCAACACAAAATCAAAGATAGGGCGAGATTAAAAGTAAAATGCACAATTACATGTATGTGAGGTCAAATGCAAATGTATTCTAATGACTCTATAATATCATTGTCCTTGTGGAGGTGGTTGTTGGTCTATGAAGGCCCTTAATATGTCTTTTATTTTGGCTTCTGAAGCCGTGAAATTGCTCACTTTTGCTCGAATATCTCTAATTTCTACTCGAACTTCTTGCATCTGAGCCAAAATCTGAGTATCCACTAGAGTTGAGTTAGCTCTTGATTGCTGTGCAGCAGGGACATTCTAATTGTGCCTCGCCCGATGTGGATTGATCCACCTATTAGGAGCATCTTCCTTGAATTCAAATTCCCTCATGTTTGTGACATTGATGACATCCACCTCAGTCGTATAAGCCATTTCTTTATCTCTCTTGATGACCTTAAGATGCCTAAACAGCTGGTTTAATAAGACTGGAAAAACAAATCTCTTCATCTTTGCTTTGTGGTGTACCACTTACCACATGGAGGTCATTATCATCTTGGCAGCAGCAATGACCTAAAATTGATCATCGTGGTAGAACATTTTATCTAGTATATACAAGTCTTCGTTGCGAAGGTATCTAGAATCACTAGCTTTGGGCATCACATTGTGTGCCAATAAGAAAGCAACCAACCTAGGTCTGATGTCAAGGTATTTGCAGTGCATAAAAAATGCTGATTTGTAGACCGTTGAGTGGCTTTAAACCCGAGTTGAACCATAGCATCATCCGTATCCCTTTGACAATCACTTGAACACTTGGCACGTTTGTCAAAGGATGGAACATTACCTCTAACTGGTAGCTCCAAATGTCCATTTATAAGCTCCTTTGTGATCACCACTGCTCTCCCATTTACTTGTAATTTGCTGGCTTCTACACTAAGGTTAGCATAGAACTATTTGACTATATTTGGGTAGTACGCACCCTTGAGGGTCAACAATTTTCCCCAATGAAATTTGTCTAAGTTAGCCCTAACATTGCACGCTTCATTAATACTCTCCGCCACTGAGACTTCGATTACAAACTTATTGTCACATTGTTCATTGATGAACATGGCTTGCTCATAAATAGGTTCCTCTGCTTCATCGACCAAAATTTTACCCCGAACAGATCGAGAGGATTGACTTGTATTCTTCCTCCCCACTTGCTTAAAATGCGACATTGAGGGCTAGCTTCGCAACCTACTATAATTTAACTAAATTGACCTCAACGTCCCCAGCAACCAAGCAACAATTTCCTTTCAAATTCAATCACACCCTAAAATATCAGCTTCAATCTAAACCTCACAACTCCAACATAACCCAACCTTTTCAACTTCAAACACAACCTGAAATTTAGTTCAATCTCAACCATACACTTCACTATAAATCAACCTTTCAAATTCAATCACACAACCATGAAATTTAGTTCAATCTCAACCCAACACTTCAATACAAATCAGCCCTTCAAATTCAATCACACAACCATAAAATTTAGTTTAATCTTAACCTAACACTTCACTATGTAACAATATACCAAGCAATCTCATCGATATTTAAGTGCACAGTGAAGTTCCACCACTAAAGAGAAAGGGAGGAGAATGAAGGAAAATATGAAAAACCCGGAGCTAGAAGATGACTGGCATGGACGAAGGTAGAAGAGAATGTAGGGGAGACACCAGGAGACGGTGATAGATTAGGGAGACAGTGTGGGAAAAGAAGGGAAAAGGGTTTCTTAATTTTGAATGCAGATAATGTCCATTAAGTGGACATAATGCCCGCTTAGCAGACATTTACGAGTCTCTTTTATTATTATGAAGTTGGAGGTCTGTTAAGCGGATAGAATGTCTATTAAATGGACCTTCTTGGGTGTTTCTGCCTTATGTTAAGTCTGTGAGTCCGTTACACAGACTTCAAGTCCGTTAAATAGACTTTCTCTGTGAATCAAAAATTTTCTCACCTCGTTCACTCTTTTTTTTGTCCCTTATACTCATTCAATGATATCATAGGACTATATGCATAGTATGGGTCTTACCTCTTGGATTGAAAAATCATGATCACGTTGTTCCTTATGCTAATAGGAGGTATCATTGAGGTGTCTCATAAACACTAGCCCTATGCAACACACAACAAACTAGAATAAGAAGATATGAAAAAATGAAATTAATAACATGAAAAAGAGAGGTAGAAATGTTGGGTTGCCTCCTAAGAAGTGCTAAATTTAATGTCCTTAGCTAGACTCGGTCATCATGATGTCAATTTTTGAATGTGATAGTGGAGATAAATCCAACCATTTCTCCCTCAAAATAGTGCTTGAGTCGTTGTCCATTGACCATGAAGTGCTATTGATCATCCTTTTTAATCTCCACGGCTCCTTGTGGATATATTTTGGTCACCACGATAGGTCCAGACCATCTTGATCGCAATTTTCTTAGAAACAATTTTAAATGAGTGTTAAATAACAAAACTTTTTGACCAGGTTTAAATTCTCGCCAATGGATATGCTTGTCATAGAAAGCCTTAGTTCTCTCCTTGTACATTCGAGCATTCTCAAAAGCATCGAGGTGAAATTCATCTAACTTATTCAACTCCATCAGCCTCCTTTGTCTAGCTTCCCTAAAATCTTAGTTCAACTTCTGGATTGCCCATAACGCCTTATGCTCAATTTCAACTAGAAGATGGAAAGATTTACCAAAGACTAATATGTAAGGAGACATCCCCAAGGGAGTCTTGTATGCTGTCTTGTATTCCCAAAGAGCATCATCAAGATTCAATGCCTAATCCTTTCTTGAGTATTAACAGTTTCTCTAAAATTTGCTTGATTTCCCTGTTAGTTACCTCATCTTGCCCACTAATTTGAGGGTGATAGGTGGTTTCAAAATTATAATGACACCCATATTTGGCCAATAGAGATTTGAATTGATGATTTTGAAAATGTACCCCATTGTTACTGATTATAGCTCTTGGAACACCAAATCTTGAAAATATGTGCTTCTTGACAAATTTGACAACATTAACCCCATTGTTGTTTGACAAAGCTGTGGCTTCCACCCATTTGGATACGTAATCAACCATTATAAGGATGTATTCATTACCGAAGGATATTGAAAACGGTCCCATAAAGTCCAGACCCCATACATCAAAGAGTTCAACCTCTAGAATCCTTGACTGAGGCATCTCGTGGTTTTTACCAATGTTCCCTATTCTTTGGCATTTATCACATGTCATGACAAAAGTTCTAGCATCTTTGAATAGAGTAGGCCAATAAAACCCAGATTGTAAAACTTTTGCCACTGTTTTGTTAGGCCCATGGTGTTTGCTATAAAGAGAAGCATGGCAATGATGCAACATGGATCACATCTCCTTATCAGGTATACATCTTTTAATTACGCTATCAACGCACCTTTTAAACAGTAACAGATCTTCCTAAAAGTAATTTTTAACCTCAAATAAGAATTTCCTTATCTTATGGTATGAATAATCACCAGGAATGATGATAGACACCAGAAAGTTGACATGGTCAATAAACTAAGGAACATTTTCCTTAATAGACCATAGATTCTCATCAGGAAAGGCATCATTGATATGGTCCTATCCCATCTTATCACCTCACTCAAGTTGTAAAATGTAACATCCCATTTCCCACGTTGAGGCTAGAATAGTAAATATGAGAAAATAGAAAAGGCATTCCATGCTCATGCATTATATGATATGCATATACAAGTGAATGTTAAATTTTTGCACATAAAAATAATTATACATGCATTCATTGACGAATTCCAGGTATGATTGTTTTATATATGTGAAATGTGATTATTATTGAAAATTGTGGTTTATTTGTATTGAAAATTAAAATGGAAGGTGTGTTTAGTGATTTCGAATTTTTGGAGAATTT
Organism: Erythroxylum reticulatum; assembly: GCA_025504915.1. Taxonomy (NCBI): domain Eukaryota; kingdom Viridiplantae; phylum Streptophyta; class Magnoliopsida; order Malpighiales; family Erythroxylaceae; genus Erythroxylum; species Erythroxylum reticulatum. The sequence goes on along the minus strand of JANSVA010414908.1, from coordinate 11,988 downwards.
TAGGAAAATTTTCCAAAAAGGTTGAATACTATTATATTAGGAAAAATGCCACTTGGTGAGTAAATCAATGGATGAAAATAGAAATAAAAAACAAATGATATTAGAGAATTCTTGAAAATTACATTGAAAATTTGGAGATGACTTTAGAATTTGTGAGAAGATGTTTTAGTAAAATTTAGAGATAATTGGTATAAAATGATGAGAGTATAGGACTAGTTCAATAAGAACTTTATTTAATGCCTTAGAAGATAGATAAGTGACAAGCATCACTCTCCTAGTTAAGATTTACTATTCAGTTTCTTTAGAAAGACCAAGTTAGGTGTCCTTTGAGCTTGAAAGACTAAGTATACAGTATTTTCATCTTTATCTCCTTCCTCGTGGCCTTCTCCTCCAACTTTCCTCTTTTACACAAAGTTTTTCATCAAACCTTCACCAAAGCCTCACCTTGTTTTTATTTGTTTATTTCCACTTCCACTTTGTTGCTTCCTTCCATTTACATTAAGAAAAACCAAAGCTTGCCAACTCTTACAAGGTGTACATAAGTTGCATGAAAATTAGGGATTCTTCAGGTTTCAAAGAATTTGGAGTTTTGTCAAGTATCTTGTTAATCCTTTAGAGTTATTAGTTTATGAAGCAAAAATGGTGATTTACTGACATTACACATTCATGTGAAAAAAAACAGACATTTTCATGTATACCATATATATAGGAGGAATATATTGATATTTTTTTGTGTGTTTTGATGATAAAAAATGTTATAAGATATAATAGAAGTGATTATAGAGTTGGAAAGATCAAGGAAAACATGTATGAAATTAGTGTAGAAATTCATGAAAGATGATAGTCATATATGATCTGTTTTACAGTGGATATACGTAGGTGTATATGTGTGTGTAATTGTCGGGGGTGTTTTTGTAAGGAATTGGAAATGAGTATAGGGATAAGATGAAAGGTGAATTAGTGATATATAAATGAGTTAAGATGAAATGAAAGAGTTGATGGAATTGAATGAGTGTAACAGAAAAAGTGAAATGCAGAACATGAAGAAGATGCATGACTGATATTTCGTTTTTGATGATTTTGAGTAAACTTATATATTTATTTGTACTGTGAATGTGTTATGAATTAGTTAAATGGAAATGGATTAGAAAGAGTATAAATGAATTTGAAGTGGTGGATTTAATGAAAGAAGAGAAAAAGATGAACAAATAAAAAAAATGAAGACATACGTGAAGAATTTCTAATTTTTGATATTGATGTTAATTCCTTGATTTTTGATATGTTTTGAATGTGTTGGGTTGCATGGAAGATGAAATTGGAGATAATTTGAGAGAAGATAAGTTAGAGAAGTTGGTTTAGAATAAAAGAAAGAAAAGGGAAAAAGGGGTGAAAACTTGTGTTCTGACTTCAGGGGAAAACTTGTATTGATCTAGATTGAATTAGACAAAATTTTCTTCTTAAAAGTTGTAGGTTATCATTTTATCTTTTTAATGATATAAAGTATGAAATTTTTAGATATTGTGGCTGAGAGATATGATCCTTATAAGTTAGTGATGCTACATGGGATGTACATACGGGACAACTATATTATATTGAAATTTTTAGAGGCAAAAACTTTCTTTGAGGTCTTCATAGAAGTTGTAGGTCCAGAAGTCTTCTTAGAAATGGTTCAAGAATGACCTTAATCTGACTCCCTAGTGAATGTTATGCCAAAATATGTACCTAGTACGATCGTGAAGAACAACAGGGCGAGTGCGGCAGAAGCTGTGGATTGAAGGAAGAACAGCGTCACACTGGTGCGATTGCAAGGGTGTCTGGTGCAATCACACTCGAATGTTTTACCCATAACTTTGTCATCCAACCTCTAAATTACTTGATTATTAAACCAATATATTCGTAACACATGCTTCTATCTCTCCATAAAAATTTGTGGCCTTTAGAGTTGATTTGAAAAAGATTGATGGAAAGAAAGAGAGGGATTAGATTCGAAGAGCCTGATTTAGTTATGGACATACTTTGTATTTTTAATCATATCTTGAGCTATAAAGCCCAGAATGATATGATTTATGAATTGGAGTAAACTAGAGATATAGGATATAAATTATATGAAGAATTCAAATTTTGATTCAGTCTCTAAGACTTTAAATTTCTGGATGGAAATTAGGCATAGGTACTGTTTTAGTATAAGAACAGTCCGAAAATGTTCAACGTATAACTTTAAGATTTTTGAATCAAATGGAATGATTTTAGTGTTGTTAGAAACTTAAGAGATACGAGAACACTTTTCTAGAGAGATTTTTTCCAAATTACTTCATTTTCATTGTCTAAATAATCAAGAACAGTAGACCTAAAAGTTAGTTACTGGAAAAAAATCTGAAAGTGATTCAATGAGTTATGAATTGTGATTTTAATGGTTTTATTGAGGTACAAACCTAAGAACAAATTATACTTAGGTGAGTTTTGAGATATGATTAATTATGTGATGAGGATAATGGAAAAATACCTGGGATTGTCCTGAGCATGCATTGTGCATCTTTCATATACATATATGTGCATTAATAAACATTGATAATTGTGCAAATTGTGATATGTGCTTATTGTGTGATATAGAGGAGTAGTTAGAACATCATCCTCTAGACATTGCTAAAACTTCCAGGCATTAGCTTCAGGAGCGACCTGTAAGTAACCTAGACGGTCTCACCCAATTACTTGTTTGCTTTATATTATGTTTGAATTATTGAATGAATGTGAATAGAATGTGTTGATTCCAGACAATGAAGGTCCGTTGATTATGGTGTATGAATGATTTATTAAAGTGCTCCTTGTATGTGAATGTGATGAAATAAATGTTGGTCAATAATTTTGTTGAATGTTGGACTAAGGTCCGATGATAAATGTAATCTAAATATGAATGTGCAATCATGTGATTGACTGAGAATATGTTATGTGAAACATTCAATACATGAATGCATGTAAGATAAAGGAAGTTGTGACCGGATTCACCAGGATAAAGAGTTTAAATCTCAGATTCTGATTAGAGCCTTAGGCTTAGTTGTGAATGTACTTGATATCCATTAAGGGGTATGGGACATTAAGTGACATAACTCAGTATCCACTAAGGGATATGAGCTAGTAAAAAGGCACTCGACCATAATGACAATAATAAATGAAAGTAAGTCTCATATGCATTACAATTATAAGTAATATGGGCATTTTGTATGAATGATATGATCAATATGATTGTTCTGAAAGTGATATTTTATGAATATCAAAGATGTGAATAATATGTTACGTGTATTGATATGATGCATGAATTGAGTGAACCATCGATTATGGTTACCTCATTGAGTTCGCAAAACTCACCAAAGTTGCAATGTTGACTTTTCAGGACTGAGAGACGTTCTTAACTACTGAAAGGCTTGACAAGTAGTTTAGTCTTGTACTTTTAGGAATAAGAAGAAATGGCTCAAAGGTCGGTTAGCTGGATATGGACAGTTTATATAGCTTTTGTGTATTTCCTCTTTCATGTAGCATCTTCTATATTAGGCTATGATGTTGTGTGAGTATGGATGTTGAAAAGCTACATTGTATAAGTGTTTGGTTTTTATGAAATGAATTAAGAAATTTTGGATTGTTAAAATATTGGGTTTTTCCTTATGAGGTCTTTAAGAAAAAAAATAGATGATGCCATTTTAAGTGATTGTTGAGATTGAACGTAGCGTGTCTTTATTATAGGTTATGTACTGGAATGTCCTAACGATATTACAGTATGTACCCTAAGTTAAGGGGGCACTACATAAAAGGTAGTCAGCCACCGAATTTTCAGATCCTTTCTTATCTCTAATTTCTAAATCAAATTCCTGTAAGAGTAAAATCCATCTGATCAACCTTGATTTGGAATCTTTCTTTGTAAGAAAATATTTTAAAGTAGAATGGTCAGTGTAAACAATGACTTTGGACCCAACAAGATAAGATTTAAATTTATCAAATGCAAAAACTACTTCTAACAATTCCTTCTCTGCAGTAGCATAATTAATTTGAGCATCATTAAGAACTTTGCTATTGTAATAAAAGATATGTAATTTCTTATCCTATTTGTGTACTATGATAGCCCAAGTGCATAATTACTAGCATCACACATCAGCTTAAAAGGGAGATCCCAATTTGGTGTGGCCATTATAAGAGCTGAGGTAAGTTCCTTTTTTAACCTGTTGAAAGCATCAAGACATTCATCAATAAATTCATAAGGGACTTCCTTTTGCAACAAAGGACATAAAGGTTTAGAAATCTTGGAAAAATCTTTAATAAATCTATGATAGAACCCAGTATGCCCAAGAAAACTCCTTATTGCTCTAATAGAATTAAAGGGTGGTAATTGATGATTTCAATTTTTGTTGGATCCACCTCTATTCCATTACTTGAAATTTTATGGCCTAAGATGATTCCTTCTTGTACCATGAAATGACACTTTTCCCAATTCAGCACGAGATTGGTTTCTTCACACCTCTATAGAGCATGTTCTAGATTGAACAAACATGCATCAAAAGAAGAACCAAAAATAGAAAAGTCGTCCATAAATACCTCAATTATATTCTCCATCATGTCAGATAATATGCACATCATGCAGCATTGGAAAGTGGCAGGAGCATTGCACAAACTGAAAGGCGTCTTACGATATGCAAATGTACTATAGGGATAAGTGAAGGTGGTTTTCTCCTGATCCTTTTAGGCTATTGGAATATGGTTATATCCTCAATAACCATCTAAATAATAATAATAATCATTGATCGTTAATCTTTCCAACATTTGATTAATAAAGGGAAGACGAAAGTGATATTTCCTAGTGGTTGCATTTAATTGTTTATAATCTATACGGGCACTCCACCCTGACACAACCCTAGTGGAAATTAACTTATTACTATCATTAGATATGATAGTTATGCCACCTTTCTTTAGCACCACCAGCACAGGACTTATCCAAGAGATATTAGAAATAGGATAGTTAATTCCTGGATTAAGTAATTTGAGTACCTCAGATCACATAACTTCCTTCATGTTAGGATTGAGTCTCCTATGATTTTCCATACTAGGTTTGTGGTTTTCCTCCAGTAAAATTATATGAATACAAATAGAAGGGCTAATTTCCTTTATGTCAACAATATTCCAAGCAATGGCCAATTTATGTTCATGTAATACCCTTAGTAATTTCTTTTCCTGCGAGGAATCTAAAGAAGAAGAAATAATAATTGGATATGTATTTTATTCTCCCAAGAATGCATATCTCAAATGAATTGGAAGCTGTTTTAATTCAGACTTTGCTGGGCTTAATATGGAAGGTAACAATTTAGGTTTATGAGGGCCTAATTCTTCAATTTGTGGTTTATACCTAAAACCATTACCTTGCAATCTATATGCTTACTCCACTAGCTCATCATCCAATTCATTCTCATCTATTCCTAAAGCTAAGCATGTTTCTAAGGCGTCATCATACATCAATTTAGGAACAAATTCAAATGTAAGAGAATCAATTACATCTATCCTATAGGTAACTTCATCGAAAGAGGAACCCTTAAAACCTTGAAAATGTTAAACAACCCTTCCTCATCACCAACTCTCAAGGTTAGCTTACTATCTGGAACGTCAATTAACACTCCCCCAGTGGCTAAAAATGGTATTCCTAAAATTATAAGAACCTGTATATTAAAATCCATCTCAAGCACAACAAAATCAACTGAAATTATAAGCTTACCAACTTTCACCAGCAAGTCCTCAACTACACCAACAAGGTACCGAATTGGTTTATCAATGAGTTGAAATAAAATTGTAGTTGGTTTGAGTTTACCAATTCCAAGCTTGTTATAGAGATACAAAGTGATAAGATTAATGCTGGCACCTAGGTCATATAAGCATTGAAAAATGCTAGATTCACAAAAGTGGAAAAGAATAGTGAAACTCCCTGGATCCTTTAACTTAGGGAGTAGTTTATTCTGTAAGATAGAACTACACTCATCAGTTAAGGCTACCGTAGCAAAATTATCAATATTGTTGTTGTTGGAGATGACTTGCTTCAAGAACTTAGTATAAGCAGGCATCACAGCAAGGGATTTAACAAAAGGGATGTTGATTTAGATCTTTTTGAAAAGGTCAAGGAATTTCTAAAATTTGGACTCATCATGCTTCTTCTTGACACTTTGAGGGTATGGTATGAGTGGTATAAAGGAAAATTATGAAATTTGTAAAGACTCTTTCATTGGTGTGGTTTCTTTTGGCTCTTTGTTCTCACCCAAATCCACACTTTCAATATCCTTTGCTTCATTTTCTATAACATCCTTTTTTCTAAGAACCACCCCTTTTACCACCTTACCACTCCTTAGAATGACTACCATACAATCTTGTTTCGTATTCACTTAGGTATTGCTAGGCAGCTTCCCTTTAACCCTTTCACTTATCTCTTTTGTCACTTGACTGGTTTGTACCTCTAAATTTCTGATGGAAGATTGGTTAGACTGAATGTTTTGTTCCATTCTATTCATAGCTTGAGAGCTAGCTTGAGCACTTTGATCCATTTTGCTCATAAGTTGAGTAAACATATCTTCAAGCCTATCTACTTTTTTCTCCAAAGGGGAAGAGAATTGTTGTTTTCCAGAAGATGAAGGAGGTGAATATTGTGGTTTCAGTTGTGCTCGGAACCCAAGTAGTCCCATTGGTTTTGCAGCCCCTGGATTTTTCCATGAAAAGTTCGGATAAAACTTTCAGCCTTCATTGTAAGTGTTCAAGAAGGGATCAAATCTCTTACCTTGTTTGCCATTGTTCACATAATTCACCTCTTCCTCTGTCATTATTGCCTCAATGTTTATATAACTCGCTGATGTATGCCCAATTTTACCATAAAGAGTGTAAGGATCCTTACTAGATTTGTTGCCGTTAATCAACATATTCAACTTCTTATTGATCTTAGCAACTTGGTAGGCCATATTGGTTGTAGACCCTACTTCATTAAGAGTCATAAATTTGCTCCTAGTCACCTTACAATGTGAATTCTCCACCACCTGTTTGAAAATATTCCATAGTTCTTAGGAACTCAGGTTACTAATATTCCTACTAACATTCAGATCTACCAAAGTTTGATTGTGATCAGTGAGACTATAGTAAAAGCACTGGGTTAACAAGTATGTATCGAATATATGGTGGGGGCATTGGTTAAGGAGGTCATTAAATTGCTCCATACTTTATGAAAATTTCCCCTTCTTTCTACGATAACCAATATATCATCTTCCTGAGTTTAAAAGTTTTTTGGGCTAGGTACCACTTCATCATGAAAGTCTCCATTACCTTGTCCTAAATATCAATGGAATCTACCTTCAAACTCAATAACCAATTTCTTGCTAATCCCTTCATGTAATAGGGAAAACACCTTGCCTTAACTCATCTTCAGACAATCTATACAACTGAAGAGTTTGAACTGTCACATAAAAATCCCTCATGAAGGCTAGAGCATCTTTACTTAGCATCCCACTAAATTGTGGTAGCATCGATAGATGAATCTGCTTCAGCTCATAGTTCCTTACTGTTGCAGTCAATCGAATGCAGGAGGGTTGCCAACAATAAATGGCATTTGATAATCTTAAATTCTTCTCACTGCAGGAATAACAACTGGTTCAACTTGATTTCCTTTATAGAATTGTTTGTTCCCCATATCTTGTTCCTTATATATAATCGAATTTTGATTACTATTGGCCATCTCTCTTCTTCTTTGGGATTGGTTCCTTCTACAAATGTGTTCAGTTTCAAGATTCAATTCAATCAGTCGATCATTATTTGAATTTCTTGAATGCCTTAAGTGCATACAGCTTGTAAAATCGAACAAAAAGAAAGGGTTCAAAATTAATTATGGAAGAAACCGTAAGGTAGTAAATAAAAAATAACTAGAATTAATGGTAGCAAATATAAATTAGTCCCCAACAACGGCGCCAAAAACTTGGTCGACAAAATTTACAAGTGTATAGAGTTGTTTGTAGTACCTATAAATTGAGTATTCCAAGGTCGTCTCCCACAAGGACTAAGATACTCACTACTAAATTAATCGTAATTATTTGAACGAAAGTGACAATAAAATTAAAAGATGGTTGGATTTGAGTAGACAATAAATTATAAAGACTGGAAATAAACAAGCAGGGGAAATTTGATGATTTGAACTTAGGGTTTAGGGTTCACCAATTTAAGAGGTTGATCAATAAATTATGGAATTGATTGAATGATAGGTTATAATAACAATTGCACAACTTTACTCATATTCTCTCTCAAGACATATAAGAACACCCAATTAGTTAATTACCATCTCTCTATGTGAAATCTAACTAGTCAAATTCATTAAGAACAAGCAACCATAAGTTATCACAGAAGTTTAAGATATTTCTATCTCTAAATCTAATGTGTTTAACTTCCTAGTGCATAAATCATACTTCACCTCTCAATTTATCATATAATTCCTAAGATTGCAGCTATGGTGATCAAGCATAGAGATAACAGTGAAATGCAATAAAGATAAACATAACCCAAAAACTTTCATTCAACACCAATCAATCTATAAAATACAAATCCATCCCCCAAATAGGCTACATCCCTCACCCTAAATGGGGTTTAGTTCCATAACATGATAATAGAATCCATACATATAAGACAATCAACATCCAAGAAAGAGTAGAGAGAACACAAAATAAGATTGCTATCAATGCTTGATTACTTCCTCCTTTCTCCTCTTCTTTTCCTTTTTTGGGCGCCTCTTTATGTTACAACCTCGTTTTCAGTGTCTAGCCTCCTCTTTATGTATTAAAAATGAGTGTTTATAGTTTCTTGGGTGTTAAGTCAAGATGACTTCACTTCTATTAATTTTGATGACAATTAAATAATAATAATCTTAGAAATGTAAACTGTTTTGATAAGTTTGTTAAGTGTGCAGAAAAATGTAAGTAACACTTAGTCAACTCAGAAGATGCATGATCAACATCAGAAGATGTAGCAACACTAGACGAAGTGCAACGCCAGATGAAACGTAACACGAAACGAAGCAAAATAACGACGAAGCGAAAAAATAGACCAAGCGAAACAACAGATGAAGCGGAATAATAGACGAAACGTAGTAACAAAAGAAGTATTATTCTAGATGATACAAAAGGAAGATATTCTAGAACGTCAGAAAGTTAGTTAGTTGGGGTTAGTTACGGGATTCAAGTAATAACTGTTTCTAGAAGATTCAAGAAGAAGTTTCTCAAGAAGACAGTTGGAGACTTAGGCTATAAGTACTAGTTCGAGTTGAACACTAAGATAACATTTTTACAAAAGAGAAAATTTTGATTGTACAATACTTAACAAAATTTTGCAGTCGAAGTCCGAAAGAAGTGAGTGAATACATCTATAACGTGAAGCTCAAAAATATCTTTCTTAGAGAGAGAAAGAAAGGCTAGAGCCTGGAGAGGCTAATACAGCAGATAAAGAATACTTTGTGAGAGAGACATGAAGAGGCTCTGCAAGTGTAGAAAGAATACTTGTGAAATCTCAGATAAACTCTGAGGACTGGACGTAGCCCAAGGTTTGGAGTGAACTAGTATAAATCGTAACGTCTATTCTCTAACCCTTATCTTTTAATTTTCTTATTGTTAGACAAGTAGATAATATTACTTATGATTGCGTTGCTTATCAACTTTAGTAAAGTGCTTTTGTGATCATTTAAATTTAGTAAAAAAATTGAAGAAGTCTCAATAAATTAATATTTTCGAAAAGAATACGCAATTCAACCCCCTTCCTGTGTATTTTACATATTATACCTGATTTCTATATTAACAAGTGATTTACTTTAGTTGGTATCAAATCGAAGTTTCCAAGAAACACTGTCACAAAGTGAGGACAAAGATCCATGGCTAAATCATATGTTTTTATCCCTGAAGGTGCCTCAGTCACAAGACCTCCTACATTCAATGGTAAGGATTATCATTATTGGAAGGACAGGATGCGACTCTTCATATAATCAACACATATTGATCTTTGGGATATCATCGAGAATGGTCTATATACACCAATAGACAATGAAGGTAATATCATCTCTTATGACAAATGGTTAGCCAATCAGAAAGCTTGATTTCAGTTAAACTTAAAGGCCAAGTTCTTTCTAAATTATGCCCTAAGCAGAAGTGATTATGATAAGGTTCATGGATGTGTATCTGCAAAAGAGATGTGGGATACATTATCCATTACACACGAAGGCACAAATCAAATGAAAGAGTCTAAGATCAGTATTCTTATTCATCAGTATGAGCTGTTCAAGATGAAAGATGAGGAGACTATCGATAAGATGTTTGATCGATTTCAAACGATTATTAATGGACTTAAAGTTCTTGGGAGAATCTACAATAATCAAGATCATGTTAGAAAGATTCTCAAATGTCTTCCTAAAAGATAGAGACCCAAGTTACAACAATATAAGAGGCCAAGGACTTAAGTACACTGAAGCTAGATGAATTGCTCAATTCACTGAAGATACATGAAGTAGAGCTTGAGGTAGAAGATAAACCTAGAAGAGATAAGTCTATCATATTAAAGGCTTGTCAGAAGAATCAAAAGAACCAGAAAAATCGAAGTACATCTTCAAAAGCATTAAAGATTGAAGAAATCAAGAATGATGATGACAGTGAATCTAATTAAGATTCAAGTGAAGATGATGATGAACTGTCCTTCATTTCAAGAAAGATTAGAGGGATGTGGAAAAAGAAAGCTAAGGGAAATAAAGACTTTTCTTTTAAGAAGAATAGAAAAGATGAAGCTAAGAATGAGAAAACTTATATCCTCTGCTATGAGTGCAACATACTAGGACATTAAAAGTCTAACTGTTCGTTGCTTAAAAGAAAATAGAAGAAAAGTAAAGAAAACAAAAAGAACATGATGGCAACGCGGGAAGATTTGGATTCGTCCGAATTCAACTCCGATTTAGAAGCATCAAAACAAGAAAATATAAGCTTGGCAGCTGAAAAGAAATGCGACAATGAGGTAACTTCTAACTTTAATGATCTTTAAGAGGCATATTTAGAATTACTAGAAGCTTCATATGCTATATTAAAACAATATAAGATTTTGAAAAAGAAATTTGTTAAAAGCTTGAAGAACATGGAAGTGTTAGAAAAAGAAAACGTCTACATTAAGAAACAAGTAGATGATATGAACAAGAAAGTAATTGTAGATAGATCTGAGGAAATTAATCAATTGAAAGAAAGGATTAATAGTCTTTCAGTAGATTTATCAACATTTACTAAAAGTGTAAAAAGGATGAATGATATGATTGGAAAATATAGATATCCAAAGGATAAGATTGGTTTAGGGTTTAGTAATAGTAACGATTGTCATAATAAGAGTTTTATTTTTAGCAGAAAGAAAAAGAAACAATATTCTTATTATTTAAGGAATAATTGTAAGTCTAACCCCAAAGGACATAAGAAAATATGGGTACCTAAGAAAGACATAATATATACTGCAGATCTCCCTTCTTGGAAAAAAGCAACCAGCACCAATGGTACTTAGACAGTGGATGCTCGAGACATATGATGGGAAGAAGGTCTATATTCCTAGACCTCCAAAATAAGCAAGGAGGATCAGTAACTATTGGAGACAACCAGCAGGGCAAAATAGTTGGAATCAGAAAAATTGGTGAAGATTTTTTTGCATATATTGATAATGTTCTGCTAGTTGAAGGATTAAAGCATAATCTAATTAATGTAAGTCAATTATGTGATTCTGGCTTTGAAGTATCCTTTAATCAAAACTCTTGTGTAGTCAAAAACAAGGATGGTTCCGTATTTTTTTGGCCAAGAGACGAAACAATCTTTATAAGATTAATTTAAATGATTTGAAAAGTCAATATCTTATGTTTTATATCAACAAATGAGGAAAAACTGATTTGGCATAAAAAGCTAGGTCATGTTAGTTTTAAACATATTTCCA
>JANSVA010414900.1:0-22088 GCA_025504915.1 Erythroxylum reticulatum | reverse complement strand
CCCAAAATTTGTAAATATTTTTCAGAGATCAAAAGAATACCCCGTTAAGCAAATAGGAGTATACCTATTGCATGCAAGCGAGAGATAGAGGTCGAGATTAGTTCGCGTCTACATAATCATTTTCATTAATTTTTGTATGAAAGAATGTATTCTAAGTTTCTTTTTGGTATCATGTTTAATGATCAAATCTATTTTGTAATAACTTTCCAAAATAGAAAGGGTTATAAATGAAATTGATTTTGAGTGTAATTATTATATATGTGATTGAAAAAGTTTATGATCGAAACAGGCCCGAATTAATTATTGATTTTTCACAAAAGTGTGGATTGTTTTAAAAAGAAATGAAAAAGATTTTGTAATGAGATTTGACTAACTGAGTGCTCTAGCATGCCACCCTCACAAGGCTTGGATTTATATATTACTCATAATGTCGGGTATGTGTCTTGCAGGAGTGGGGTGCTACAATTAGAGCCAAGAAACTCATTGTTTGGTAGAGATTCAAGGTAAGTTTATATTTAATCTTTTGGATTTTTAGAAGGGTTTTAGTCCATGGATTTTAGAAAACGCATGGATTTAAGTAATCTAGAGTCAATTTTAGTGAATGTGCTTTATGAGTTCTTGATTTGAATTCCTATTTAATGAGAATTTTTTCATTTATGAAGGAAATCAAGAAGGGGGTCAAGAAAGGCAAGAGGAGCAAGAGGAAAGACATCCTTAAGCCAATTTCTTAGGCAAGAATTTTAAAGTGGGTACATGTTTATAATAGAGTAAATAAGCCATTGATGTTTTCTTTGAATCAAGGAAGTTAATGATTTAAATTGCATCATAAATGTTGCATTTATTGCTTCTTGAATGAATTGAGAATTTGCTATATGATGATATATGAATTGTGTGGATGATTTATGAAAAGACTTTGAAAATGATTTTTTTTAAAATAATATGTTTATGAAATCATTTATTTGGAAATAGGTTTCGAAATATCTCATGTTCATGAAAAACTAGTTTCCAAAATGTGCCTTCTAGGCAAACCATTTTCAATTCATGAATTACATGTTATGTGGGTTTGGTGTAGTCCATTCAAATATGTCACACCAAATTTGCATTTTTTGTTTTGGATAATTTATGAAAAACAAGGTTGTAGTTGCATTTTGAGCAATTCTACTTTATGTAAACTAAGTACTTTTGGATTATGATGTATTGTGGCTTGGAATGCCCATTAAAGCTTTGTAAAACGCTTACCTTTTGATGTTAATAAAATATGAATTATGTATGGTTGATGTTGATTTAAAATTAGGTATACTTAAAGAAGTTATCAACTTGAGATGATGAATTTTGAACATGAATTGTTATATATATATATATATTGTGAATGATGAGAATTAGTTGTAAGTGATGAGTCAAATTAGTAGAGATTAGAGAGTTAATGAAATAAAGTTGGTAGTTGAGTGGTTATGCTCATGACCTTCCAAGTTGTACATTGAAATTTCAAGTTTATCATAAGGGTCAAATTAGTATTCCGACTTCAGGAGAAATCTGGATTGACCTAGGCTTAATTAGACAAAGTTGTCTACTTGAAAGTTGTATATTATTGTTCTAGCTTTCTAATGGTATATAGTATGCAATTTTTGGATATCGGAGTTGAAAGTTATGATTATTTGAAGTTAGTGATGTCGTATAGGATGTATAGGTGGGACATCTTCGGTGGCGATCGCACCAGGCACTCTCGCGATCGCCCTAAGCACCCTTGCAATTACACCTTCCCTCCTCACGATCACACCTTTCTCCTTGTGATCGCATTAGATTTCCTCACGATCACACCTCTGCTCCTTATGATCGCATCCAAACGGTTTTCCAGCTCTGAACATATTTGACTCTTTTGTCCATAACTTTGTTATCCGACCTCCCAATGGGGTGATTTTTGAAGTATTGGTTTACTAACACATTCCTCTATCTCTCTAAAAACATTGGTAGCATTTGGAGTTTACGTGTAAAATATATATGGAAAGAAAGTGAGGGCATCGATTGGAAGAGCATGAATCGATTAATTTACTGAACATACTTCGGTATTTTAATCATATCTTCATCTGTAGGGCTCCAAATGAGATGATTATTGTTTAAAATTAAACTAGAGACATAGAGATACAATTTGTTTAAAGAAGCCTTTTCTAATTTATGTTGCCTAATTGAAATAACCCTACAAGAAAACCTGCTCACGTTTTATGACTTAGGAGTTGGACTTTAGAAACGGGGTCCTACATGTATGGTATTAGAGCAAGAAGATGAACCAATGATGGTTGAGGAGATTACATTGAAATAATGCTACAGGTTGATACGCTTAAGTCTTATGATATTCTAGATAGTTGGGCTCCGAAATAGGGTCCAACATTTTCTCTAATAATTTGCCAATCTCTCCCTTAGTTGCATCATCTAGCAATTGACAACACTTATCAATTTCTTTCACCAAGCCTAGCTTCTTTTCTTCTTCTTCCTATAAGGAAAAATCAAAATATGCAACATTAATTTCATTAACAAAAGAACAATCTTTAGAAACAGTAGTAGTAGAAATAGGTTCAACGTTTTAATGTAACCAGTATGGAAGCTAGACTAGCATGAAATGAAGTAGCTTTATATGACATGAATTCTAGAAAATTCAAGTTGTAATGATGTCTCTAAGTATGTGAAATTCGTGGAGAATTAAGGAAGAAAGACAGTAGATGATCATGGCCCTTAGTGCATGATCGTGGCCTGTTTACTTGCCTTCTGTCACGATTGTGGCAAGGTCCCCCATTATTGTGGGCCTAGTTTTGGATTGTTAATTTCTGCTTTATGTATATGTTGAAATAACTAAGGAAAAGTCACTCTAAAATTGTGTATTTGGACTTGATTAAGGCTTGGAATGAAGTTAGATTATTACTTGATTAAGTGGTTAAGAGCTTAACAAGTTTAGGTTGTTAATTGATGTCATAAGTTAAAGAATGGACTGCTTCTATATCTATGTATCCAAAGTTGGAAAATTATGAAGTGATAAAGGAATAAAGGTATTCTTACAAATGCAAACATGATCTTAAGGATATGAGTAATTTGTATTAGGCATGAATGAATGAGCATTCAAGAACATGATGTAATTATGAATGAGAATTGGGAAATTGCATAGATGTATGTTGCTAGAAAAGTTTGGTGAATGTATGATTGATGAATTTGGAGTAAATCAAGCTTACTTTGGGTATAAACTTGATTGCAAACAAATAGTACACAAGCTATAATGATTGAATGGTTAAGATATTTATATAAGAATACATACTTGGAATGTAAACTGAGCATGCATTGAAACATGACACATATACTTGTGCATGATTGAATATTCATATGATTAAACAAATTAGTGATTTGTGAACTTTGTGTGTATTGCATGACGATAGACGCGTAAGGTGATCATCAACATCCAGACATTTCTGGAACATCAAGCCAATAACTTTTCTGGAGCATACTGTGAGTTAACTTAGATATGTAAACTTATTTATATCTGATTTGGTATAAACTACATGTTTAATATGAAATGTGTGTGCAATTGATTG
This sequence comes from Erythroxylum reticulatum, assembly GCA_025504915.1. Lineage (NCBI taxonomy): Eukaryota > Viridiplantae > Streptophyta > Magnoliopsida > Malpighiales > Erythroxylaceae > Erythroxylum > Erythroxylum reticulatum. Next base: position 18,513 of record JANSVA010414900.1, on the reverse strand, counting down.
ATAAATGTTGGACTTAGATTTAAGGAGTTTGATATACGACATGAGTATACTGAAATGAAAGCGTGGCATATGAAATGATGCATCCCATCACATCGAAATGCATGATCAAATAAAGGAGTTGTGACTAGAGTGACTGATATGAGAAAAGTGCTTTGAGCTCAGAATGATGAAAAGAGCCTCAGGCTTAGGTAATATAGACTTGGTATCCACAATGGATATAAGCGAGATATGATCTTGGTATCCACAACAGATTTGGGACAGAAAATTAGGTTGATAGGCATTTAGTCATAAAAAAAGAGAATGGAAACATATGTGCATTTGCATACACATCCCTACATGTATCATATGATTGAATTTAAATGAATTATTAAATTGTTATGAAATAGTGAAATACGGTTGAAGTAAATGAAGGATGTATTGTGATATGCAATGCTAGCTTACATGATGTACATGTTGAAGTATGATGAAATGTGATATGGTATTCAATACTGGATGATATGATATACTTGTTTTTATAATCTGACTTGAGTAAATACATTGATGATGGTTCACTCACTGAGTTTGCAAACTCATCAAAATTGCAATATTATTTTTCAGGTTCAGAGGAGTTCTAACTACTAAGTTGTTACAATAAAATTCTAGTACTTGCATTTTGGGGACGAGAATGGCTCAAAGGTTTGATCAGTTAAATTTGATGAGTCTTGATAGATGTCTTGTGTATTAGCATCCAATTTCATATTATATTTTTTATACTAAGATTTGAACTCATAAAAATGTTGTGTAATGTATATAAAGAATCTAAATTGTAATGACACATGTGGCTTTTATGTTTGTGAATGAAATGGGAAGATATGAACATTTAGAATGCTTATCATATGTTTGATGCCTTTAATGAGATAGTTTGATTTTCCTAATGTACCATTTTCATAGAGTATGTTCTCGAATATCCTTTGGTATGTTTGGGCCTATGCTCTATAGGAGCGGTATGTTATATAGAAAATGTTAGAAAGCGAATGAAAGCCATTGGATGGTAGATTGCTGACATTAGAGGTATAAGTCTAAATGTTTGTATGCACCAAATAAAACTAGAGGAAGGATGTAGAATGGTGAGCGATCGTGAACGAAGATTGAACCCTAACATGAAGGAGGTAGTTAAGGAGGAGATAATCAAACTCTTAGATATAGGGATAATTTATCCCATCTCTGATAGTGAATGGGTCTATCTAGTACAATGTGTACCTAAGAAGGCTGGAATGACGATAATATAAAGTGATAGTAGAGAAGTAATTTCAACAAGAACGATCATAAGATGGAGAGTATGCATATATTATCACAAACTCAACTCAATGACTAAGAAAGATAATTTTCCTCTCCCATTCATAAACTAGATGATAGAAAGGGTAGTTGGTCATTTGTTTTATTACTTCCTAGATGGATATTCGAGATATAATTAGATCTTCATCTAGCCTGATGATCAAGAAAAAACTACATTCACGTGCCTTTATGGTACCTTCGTATATAGGTGGATGCCTTTCGGGCTATGCAATGCCCCCCCGACTACATTTCAAAGATGTATGATGTCTATCTTTGCCAATATGATAGAAGATATAATGGAGAATATGATAGAAGATATAATGGAGGTGTTCATGGATGATTTTTCAATTTTTGGAGATTCTTTTGAAATGTGTTTAACTAATTTGGACAGAGTTCTTAAAAGATGTGAAGGGTCATATTTGGTGTTGAATTGGGAGAAATGTCATTTTATAGTGCAAGAGGGGATAGTGCTAAGGTATAAAATCTCACACTAAGGATTTGAGGTCGATAGAGAAAAAATAGAAGTGATAGTGAAACTTCCACCACCAAGCAATTTAAAAGGTATGCAAGGATTCTTAGGTTATGTAGGATTTTACTATCGATTCATCAAAGACTTTTCGCGAATTGCAAGACTTTTGACAAACCTTTTGGTCAAAGATGTACCACTCCTGTTTGATGAAAAATGTATGTCTGCATTTAACAAATTAAAGGAGGCATTAATATCAACACCAATTCTATCACCACCAGATTAGACACTTCCATTTGAAGTTATGTGTGATGCAGGCGACCAAGCCATAAGTTAAGTATTGGGTCAAAGGAAAGATAAAAGGTTGCGTGTGATCTACTATGCTAGTAAGACATTGCCAGACCTCAGCTAAATTACACTACTACAGAGAAGGAATTACTTGTAGTAGTGTACGGTTGTGATAAGTTTCGACAATACCTTTTGGGTTAAAGGTAATCTTATTCACCAATCACGTGGTGTTAAATTACCTTTTCAACATAAAAGATGCAAAACCAAGGATCATTTGATGGGTGTTACTTTTACAAAATGTGGTTACAGACCACTTATCAATACTAGAAGGAGGGGAATGCAAGTCAAGCGACGATATTAATGAAAATTTATCCAATGAAACCCTGATGCTACTCAAAAGTTTGACTACACCATGGTTTGCCGATATTGCAAATTATATTGCTAGTGGTAAACTTCCTTCAAATTTATCTTACCAAAAAAGAAAGAGATTCTTGCATAATTGTAACCGATATTTATGGGATTATTCAATTTTATATAAAGCATGCTTTGATGGGTTAATGAGACGATTTATTCCAGACGAAGAAATGTTGGACATCTTAATGCAATGTGATGAAGGTCAGTATGTTAGACATTATGGAGCCAACAAAACGATAGCTCAGATACTCGAGAGTGGATTTATCGGCTATAATTGTTTAAGGATGGTCAGAATTTCGTAGCACAATGTGATCGATGACAAAGAATAGTTAACATCTTCAAAAGAGATAAGATTCCTTTATCCAACATTTTAAAAGTGGAAGTCTTCAATGTATGCGGCATCGACTTTATGGGTCCTTTCCCATTTTCAATGGGAAAGATGTACATTCCAGTGGGGGTGGACTATGTTTCGCGTTGGGTTGAAGCATCGGCATCTCCAATGAATGATAAAAAGGTAGTGTAAAAGTTCATCAAACAATTATTGAATCGATTTGGAGTGCCATGTATGATAATAAGTGATGGAGGTACACATTTCTACAATAGATCTTTTAATGTCGTATTAAAAAGATAACAAGTGTACCACCATGTTGCTACACCTTACCATCCGTAAACTAGTGACTAAGTGGAAGTTGTCAACCGAGAACTAAAACAAAATTTGGAAAAGACTGTGAACAACTCTAGGAAGGATTGCGTAATAAAGTTAGATGATGCCTTGTGGGCTTATAGAGCTGCTTTCAAAACACCTATCAGAACAACTCTTTATAGGCTCATATACGAAAAAGCTTGTCAGTTTTTAGTTGAACTAGAACATTCAGCATACTGTGCAATAAAAGTGTTAAATTTTGATTGGAAACAAGCAGGCAAAAAGTGACTTTTGCAACTGGATGAACTTGAGGAGTTTCGTTATAACTCTACAAGGAAAAGGTAAAGAAATGGCATGATTATCATCTTAAACAAAAGGAATTTAAAGTAAGAGATGCAATTCTGTTATATAATTCAGGTTGAAGTTGTTCCCAAGAAAGTTAAAATCCTGATGGAGTGAACCTTTTATGGTCATTCAATTCTTCGATCATAGAGGCCTCAAACTGGAAAATGCTAACAAGGAAACTTTCAAGGTCAACGGGAATCGTTGTAAGCTATATCTCGAAGGAGCAATCTCCAAGGGCAAGGAAGTGATTTCGTTCTATTCGAACAATTAAGACTCCTCTATGGATGTAAGATTAAGCTAATGACCATAAATTAGCATTTTTAATAGTTTGATTGAAACTGTTAGCTTTAGTTAGCATTATTTTAAACTTTCAATAAAAATTTAGTAATTTGAATTAATTTGGGATCACTACTTCTCTCACTTTCTTTAAGCTCTTCCAAGATAAGACAAAGATGCTCAAGGCATCCAACTGCCATCTCCAACACCATCCTCGCCTCTATCACTATGAAGCCTTGTTCTAACCCTTTTCTTTTTAACTTTAGTCTTTACTTATTTTTTGTTTTATTTTAATTTTATTTCTCTTCTTTCCATATTCGTTTGTTTGTCCCCTTCTCGCATCGAGGACAATCTTCTGTTCAAGTGTGGGGACAGTTATGTGTTTTGCTTTGAATGTGAGCTTTGCATATTGTATGATAGTTTGTAGGTTGGATTTTGTGAATCGTGTGAATGTGTCAATGGCTTAGATTGATTGAAATTGATTTAGTGTGAGTTTATCACCCTTTAAATTGTCACATTCATTCATAATTTGTTGCCTTTCGACTAAAGTAACTCTGCTAGTACTTTTCTATGAAAACGAGTAGGTTAAGCAATGATGTAGGCAAATAAAAAATTGTGCTTGTTAATTTTAAATAAATTACTATTCCGCTAGACTTTGGGTTATCAATAAAGCTAGTAGCCAATTGAGAACGTGATGCACCTAACTAACTGGATCACCATGCATCACAAATGTGTGTCGCTGCTTCAGTGCCTCTGAGTAAAAGACTAGGTCCTTGTTTAATTAAAAAAATATTTTCTAATAAAACCTGCTAAACTTGTAATAGCTTGACTTTTCATAAAATCATACTTAGGAGTAGTTATAGAGTTTGAATAAGCAAAGAATTATTAATGTGTGTATGCAATTGAAAAGGGTAAATAATTTAACACTTGGATCTGGATTAATATGTATGATTAGTTCAAAGCCCCTAGACATAGATTTTGTTTATTAATGATTTGATATGACTTCAATAATTATGTTTTAAATTAAATTTATTTCATGAAGTTGAAACCATTATCTCATTATTGCATTGTATGTTATCTGATTTTGTGTGTTTGTTGTTTTGTTTGCTTGAGGACAAGCAAACATTTAAGTGTGGGTTTGTTGATAAGTGTGAATGTCATCGTGTCTTAGGGCTTAGTTTGATGTGTATTTAATTGTTAATTCAATCGTTTAGTATGTGCTTGGGTTAGAATTGTGTTAGTTTTTAACTATTTATGTTTTAAGTGTTTTATGGGTTAGTACAAGTCTTTGAGCTTAATTATTATGTTTTTAAGGTACCTTGATGTGTTTGTTAGTATTTCAAGGTCAACATCGAAGAACGGAGAAGTTTTATTTAACACTCATATATCCCCTGGGAGGATATGTAAGTGTCACACAAAACAGAACTGAAATAATCCAAATCATACCAAACATTCCTTACATGCATTTCTAGAAATTTAAATAACATACATTACCTTTCATTAAAAGTTGTTTTTAAATAGAACACATCAAACATATTGTATTTATCCAAATACATGTCATAATTACAAAAGCGAACCTATATAAAGGTTATGACAAATTTCTTACAGGATATTACAAACCTTATCCACAAATATACAAAATGTCTCATTACATTAAATACAACTAAAAACAAACTCAATATAGATCTTGTCAAAACAAAACAAATCCTTTTTAGCCACTACGGTTGTCCCAGCTGTAAATCTTCTTATCTAAACCTACATAGAGGCAAAACCACCATGCTAAGCATATAACTTAGTGGGGAATAACTAAACATATTGCATAATGGCGACTGTTTCTAACAATCGTCTAACATTCATATATATGTATTCAAATCATATCACAGCAATCTTTAATTGTTCATAATATAGAGTAATCTAAACATTATGTCTCAGAACATAATATGATTCATCAATCAATACTGAACATTCTTGATTAGATCAAAACTCATAAATATCATAACAGAATGTACAAGTATTAGAAATGAATATTAGAATAGGATATAATCCTTTCAGATCAAAATATGACTTATATCAGAACATAACTTGTTTTGTATCAGAATAGAACTTGTTTTTATCAAAACTGAATGTGTATCAGAATGCAAAATAAGTTAGACTAGTAATCCTTTTTTATAGAAGTAGGTAACGGGAAGATACTATAATTGGTATCTGAAACAGAAGAGACTAATGTCTCTAAATCAGGGAGCAACGTAGTGTCGATATCAAGAGACACTGAAGTGTCAATATCAGGAGACACCTTAATGTCACAGGAGAAGCTACAGACCCTTCTAGGCATGCCTATTTACCCATGACTAGGACTTAATAGTTTTAAAACAAACCGTTTCAGATTTCATGATCTTAGACAAAAGATGTTGTGCAATGTATGACCTTATTCATTTGATCAAATTCAATATGCCTTATAAATACAAACATATGCATTAAAGCATCAATAAACGTATTGATTCATCATACTTTATGTATTAGAAAGCACTTCCAATACAATCCCAATTATCAAACTCCTCGAATAATTAATGATCTGGAATTATCACAACACCATAGTCATATAATAGTGAAATAATGCATAAGTATGAATTCATTTTCTTGTGCTCAAATTGAACCCATTCATTCTCACATGAATAAAATTATCATGCCTTATAAACATAAGCATTTGTAATAATGAACCAATGAATACAAAAAGTAATTACACTTTACATGTACTCATCTAAGTTCCCAATTCTCAAACATTCATAATTAACAAATCATTTTTATCATTTAACACACATTTGTGTTCATAAGTACACTTCATTCCTTTAACAACTTATAAGTTCCAAAATTAGATACTTTGTTATCTAATAACACCTTCTTTAAGTTATTACTTCAATTAAAAATCCAAATCTTATACAACCTTTAATGAACTTATTCCATGTCAAACTAGGTTTATTTTCAGGCTCAATTAAGTCCATTTAAACCATTATTAAGTACCTTAACCTTATATAGTCCAATAATTGTCTAAATACAACATTTTTTCACTTCCTAAGAACTTCCCAAGACCATGGGAATAAGCCTTATAAATCCCACGATTATGGGATGAGTGAACCGAAGGTTCACTCACCCATAACCTCCAAATTGTTTCCAAAACTTGATTTCATTACTTTCATTCGACACACCATCACCAAAGTCCATCAATTTCAATTCAATTCTACCTTATTCATGCTTCAATAACTCATCAAATTCATGTCCAAAACAATTCATTAAGTTACTTACAAATCAATATCTTCCACACATCAAAACCAAACCAAAAGTTGTCATACAAAGATCATTTTTCCATCATTCATTTATCATCATCTCAACATATATTTCATGCCAATTCAGTTATAATAAAACTTGTATTATTACATGCTATCAAGTTTAGAATTCCCTTACATGATTAACTTCAAAGAACAACTCCAAAGAAGCAATCCAACTAGTCTTCTAAGCAAACATACACATCTCCTAGACCAAGGTGTAAATTTCAGCACCAACAAAACAATAACACAGAAAATTGCAAAACTTACTTCTTGATGCAGAAACTTACATGAACTCTAAGTGATGATGATCCAAATTGAAACAAATTGAAACAAAATTTCAGAAGTTGAGAGGGAGTAAGAGTTTCGGTAGTGAATATGCAAGGGGAAGGAAGAGTTACAGCAGAAACTAGCCAATGCCTAAGGTCATGCCATGTGTTAGATGACTTATCTTGCTCTAAGGACACTTGTTACATAAGGGCATAAGCCACATGTCCTCTCCCTAGCTACCTCACGTGTTCTTCTATGAGGCTACCAAATGTTACAATTTAATTAGGCCACTTGTCACTCAACCAATGTTGCCAGTTGTCAATCCATCAACTATGCCCAATGTTACTAACTTATAGGATTAGTAATTTTAGTTTTCATATACCAACTTATCTTGCCACTTGAAAATTTTCTTAGTCCAAATGTACATTTTAATACCTCAATTCTCTAATGATATCAATTAATTCAAAATCACTAAGTATAATCCATTAAACCAAAATTCAAGATCAAACCAAAATTCAAAACATATAAAACTTACAATCATATCTAATTTAACACCTATCACATATGCCTTCATAAATATTTAAAATTTCAACTAGGATATAATTTGGGTCTTTACATTTCAGAGACACTAGGGCTGAGACAACAACCCACAATTGTGGCATGTAGGCCACGATCTTGACAGAAGGCTCGGATGTGGCCCAAAATCGTGGCTTGCAAGGCCACGATCTTGGTCTACATCGGGCAGATGAGCAGACACTCAAAAACATCAAGTTTTGAGGGATTTTTCAAACCTTTTGGACCCCCCAAAAACCTTAAAGTTGTTCAGAACATAAAAGGTATTTAGGGAATAAAAAAAGAAGAAGAGGGTGCTTTTGGCATTAGCCACTTTCAGAGAAATTGTAGAGAGAATTATCGAGAGATAAGGAAAGAGAAGAAGGAAGAGAGAACAGGAGAAGACTAATCAACTTATTGCCCGGAATAGAAGTTTCACGACATTGCTGCCTCCTGTAGTCTGTTCAATTTCATATTTTCTACTCTTTTTAGTTTTATTATTGTATAGAATTGGAACAATAGTTGATGATAGGACTTTTGGATGTTAATGTTGCTTCTAAAGTCACCTTTGGGGTTTAATCTTTGATTTAATAAAATATGATTCTTTATGTGTTATTTGGATTCATTGTGATTTAATTTCTAAAATTGCATAATTCAGTGATAAACTGAGAGGGTGAATTAAATGAAAAATAATTAAATTAGACTAACAAGAGTTAGGTAATTTAATAGAACAAAAATTAAATCAAATCGGTAAATTGTTTAAAGAGAGATCTTGCATAGGTTTCCGATAGTTTATTAAACAACTTTAGATCTAATTAGGGTTTTGGATATGTTGTTAATTGAAAATTTGCAACTTCCATAATCTGATTAGGGTTTATGAATTAGGATTAATGGTTATAACTCGAGAGAGATTAATCAACCATAGGATCGTCTAGAACCAATAATCCAGTAATTTATAATCGATTAGGTTAGCATTAAAGATAGGTAAAATTTCCTTTCTCTCAATTGGTAATTCCTTAAGTTGAGTCTTGAGCGTGTATTAAAACTACTAAATTGTTAACATTTTCGTGATTGATTCTTAAATTGAATTCTTCTTTTAGTTTTGTTACATTTTTAATTTTTGTGATTTATCTTGGCCTTAGATTTGAGGATTAGATTATCCCTCCTCATGAGATCGACACCTTAGGTACTACGTGAACGAACTGTGCGCTTGCGGATTATCGAGGTTAATCAACTAAAACTTACACACATAAAAAAAGCTAGATCAAAACTCCTAATTTATAATATCTTCTGTCTCAGATACACAATCCTTATGTAACACCCCAACACCGCCTAGGAGGATATATGGATGTCACATAAAACAATCCAAGCCCAGAAAATAAGGCAAACGTAAAACACATTTCATATGTCATTTTGGATTAAATAGGACACAATATACACATATCAAATCCATACATTAAAACCAAACCAATCCTATATTATGGATATTACAGGCCATTTACACATACTAAAAATATGTCTCATAATATTTATGAATATAACTCAAATCTTAGGCACAAAATCTCCCAAAAGTTAATAAGTCCTTCTTTGGCCCTTGCGGTTATCCCAACCTCAAACATGCTTATCAATACCTACATAGAGGAAAAACCACCGTGTTAAGCATATGATGACTACTTTCAGCAGTTGTTTAATGATAGTTGTAGATTGCATCGTGTTTAGAGGTAGTTTGGTGTGTGTTTAATTGTTAATTTGATTATTTATTATATGTTTAGGTTAGAATTGTGTTAGTTTGTTAAATATTTGTGTTTTACGAGTTTTATGGGTTAGAGTATACTTTTGAGCTTCAATGATGTGTATTTAAGGTGCCTTGATGAGTTTGCTACTATTTCAGGGTCAATATCAAAGAATGGAGAAGTCTCGGAGGGAACTTGGGCCATAACACAAGCCCACAATCATGGCAGGTAGGCCACGATCGTGATAGAAGCATCAAGATTGGCCTATGATCGTGACTTACATGCCATGATTATGAAAGAGAGCTTACTCAAGGGCCCTAATCATGTCATATAAGCCACGATTGTGGCCAACGTCAGGACAAATGTAGGGACACTTCCAAACTCAAGTTTTCAAGGGACTTTTTGTTCTTTTCGGACCCCTAAAAAACCCTAGGCCTTTGATATTGACATGATTGTGTCCAGCATTAGGACAAACACGGGGACACTTACAGACTTAAGTTTTCAAGGGATTTTTTGGTCTTTTCGGACCTTGAAAAAACCCTAGGCCTTCCTTACACATTTAGATATTAGGAAGCCACCATTCATAAATTTTTTCTACAACAGTTCATGAAAAGTCACAAGCTTCCAGGTGCAAAAGGTGGGAACTGGGATTGATAATCAAGAGCTTCCATAAAGCTTACATCATTCCAGATTTTCATATACAAAAAAGGAAAAAAAGCTACCATTGTATTTGTTTTATTTATTTATTTTAGTATATTTTGTATTCTAGAGAATATGGATATGGTTGAACTTCTTCCTATTATAAGTGGCTGAATTTATTGTAGAGATTACTTTAAACTTCTTATTGAACTCCTACTTTGTTGTTTTGAATGAATGAATGCTTTTGATAAATGTTATGTTTAAACCTTACAATATATTGAGAAATTGAGTTGGGTAAATTGTGTAGGGTTGTACAATGAGAATTGGCACCCTATAGACCTGCATTTATCAAGTTAATTCATTAGTTGGAGAGAGATCTTAACTAATTAGTTTATTATCCACAGGATAGCTTCATAACAAGTTAAATTGGTGGACTGATTTTGTAGATTGAGATATTGCATAGTCAATTACATTTAATTTGGATAGGGACATTTGATTACAACTTGAGAGAGGGTGATTGAAACATGAGGACATATTAGGTGAGGCATAATTTAATCAACAAGGTAGGAGGGAGACAAGATAAGGAAAAAGTGATCTCTAATCTTTAATGTTGAAATCAAAGTTTTTTCACTTTTGTTACATTATTTGTTCGTTGCTTGTTTGTTTGATTTAGTTTATTTTTCAGTTCTTATTATTTAAATTTGAGTCTTAAACAAAGCACAACTTAAATTAAATGGTGTCTAAGGACAATCTCTGTGGGACAATGTCCACTTTTTACTACAAGTAATGATCTATATAATTGCAGTTTTTAGTGTAAAACAAGTAGTTTATTTTTGCATTCAACAAGTTTTTAATGTCGTTGCCAGGGATTGTTTTGTTTAGCATCTCGTTTAGTTTGAGTGACTTTGATTTAAGAGTTTTTAATACTCTTCCTTAAGTATTTGCAAGTGCATGAACACAAGGAGCACTAGAAGGTCTAAAGAGCTTAGCGAAGAAGAGTTTTTAGACATTATAAGGCACGAAAGACAGCTAAGAAGAGCTAGACGTTAAGATAAAATACAAAGGAATATGGTAGAAGAAGGAGCTAAGAGGACCTATATGGACATTATGAGGCCAAGTTTCAGTCCTCAAGGAGTTACAAGGCCTGCGATTCAAGCCAATAACTTTGAGATGAAGCTGGCACTCCTCAACATACTTTAGAGCAGTGTTCAATTTTATAAATTGTCAAACAAAGATCCCAACTCCCATTTTGCCAACTTATTGGAGATCTGGGACACCTTCAGGTTTAATGGGATATCTAATGATGTTGTGAGGTTAAGATTGTTTCCTTTTACCCTGACGGATTGGGCAAAGGCATGGTATAACTCACTCAGTTCAGGGCAAATCACTACTTGGGATCAACTAGGCCAAACTTTTCTAGCTAAGTACTTCCCTTTGACCAAGGCAACAAAAATCATCAAGGAGATCACAAACTTTCAACAAAATGATGGGGAGTCGTTGTATGAAGCCTGGGAGAGATTTAAGGAATTACAAAGGAGCTACCCCCACCATAACCTTCCGAAGGATTTCCTTATGCAAACATTCTACAATGGTGTGAATCAGAGCATAAGGGGAACCATAGATGCAGCCACATGAGGGTCTTTGATGAGGAAAACTAATGATGCGGCTTAAGAACTTTTGGAAGAGTTGGCGAGCAACAGTTGCATATGGTCAAATGAAAGGAGTAGACAAGGATCCGAGGAGTAAAAAGGGATGATTCCAATTGATTAGGTGACAGCCTTGCAAGAATAGATTACCACCCACACCAAGCAATTGAGCAATATACAAGGAGCTTCTTCATCCACAATTAAGGCCATGCAATTACAATATGAGTTATGTGGGCAGCACAACTATAACACAACTAAATCCTTCTTGATGGGAGCCAGTGATATAGAATAAGTAAACTACATGGGCCAGCCACAATGAGGTAACAATTCATACTCTAACACTTACGATCCTACATAGAAAAACCACCTATTTTTTTGTGGAATACTAACAATGCAAGTGGCCAAGTGAGAGCATAAGGACCTCCCAGATTTTAGCAAAACTGACCTAGTCTTTAGAGTGCAAAATTGACAATTTAATGGATGTATTAGGTTCAAAATTCTCAAACCAAAGGAAGGTCAACAAAGAAAAAAGAGAGTCAAAAGATAATGAAGGTAAAGTTTGACTAGATTGTGAAGAACCACGCTTTATCCATCCATAAATTGAAGCTATAGGTAGGTTAACTTGTTAATGCTTTGTCTTCTAGGAATGTAAGAAGCTTACTAAGCAACACCGAGGCCAATCCAAAAGAACAACTCAAGGCGATAACACTTAAGAGTGGTAAGAAATTAGAGGGGCCAAGTGTGCAAATGGATAGCCAACAAAAGCAGAAAGGTAAAGGCAAAGAGATAGAACAAGAGAAGGTAGAAAAGAAAAAAGAAGAGAAACCATATATGCCACCACCACCCTACAAGCCTGAGATTCCATATCTACAGAGGGTGAGACAACATCAAGTATACACTAAATTCTCCAAATTCTTAGAGAAGTTGAAGAAGCTTCAGATTAATTTGTCTTTATTGGAGGCATTAAAGTGTATGCCCAAGTATGCGAAGTTTCTCAAGGACATATTATCTTACAAACGCACTTGGGAGGAAAATTAGATGATGACCTTAATGGAGAACTATAGTTCGATCACTATAAGCACAATGCCTTCAAAAATATAAGATCCAGGGAGTTTTAATATTCCATGAGTTGTTGGTGATTTTGAATTTTATAAATGCTTATGTGATTTAGGCACAAGTATTAACTTGATGCCTTTATCTATTTTCAGGAAATGAGGGCTAGGAGAAGTCAAGCCAACATCTATGCTTACCCAACTTGCGTTTCAATTCATCAAGAGGCCATTTGGGTTAGTAGAAGATGTTCTGGTAAAAGTGGATAAATTTATAATTCCTATTCATTTTGTTGTGATGGATTTTGAAGAAGATAGGAATTGTCTATTGATTTTGGGTAGGCCCTTTAGGAATAATAGTAGGGCATTAGTTGATGTGCATGAAGGAAAATTGCTTTTGAGATTTGGTGATGAGCAGGTTGAATTCAATATGACTAAATTTTTGATATAACTTGCATAATACTGAACCAAACTGTATGAAATTAATGTCGTTAGAAGCTTAAGACATATAGGAACATTTTTTTAGAATAATGTTTTGCCTAAATATCTCATTTTCTTTGTCAAAATGGTCATACAAAATTGACCCAAAAACTTGTTTTGAGAAAAAATGGAAATTGGAAGAACAAAGTTGGGATTTTTTGAATAGAAGCATCCCATGATCATGGAAACAAGTTAAGCATTAAACATGCTTCTTTTATAAGTGGTTTGGGACAACAAATGGTTAGGTACTTTCATATGATGCAATTGGCTTGAATGAAGCTTGAATTAAACCTACAATGACGCTTGAATAAGGGATCATCTGGTAGCTGCACACGATCGTGATAGAGAGGGGTCATTAGGTAGTTGCATGATCGTGGACTGCTATCTTCTTACCTTAACTTGGTATCTTTGGACTTAATCGAGGTTTGAAATGAACCTAGATGGTTGCTTAAGTAATTGTTTAAATGATTGATGAGTTTAATATGTCGATTGAAATTAGAATTGAAGAATGGATTGACTTAATATGAATGTATCTCAATTTGGAAGTTATGAGTTGTTAATGATGTAAAAGTGTTCTTATGGATAATATGAATTAGGTATGAATAAAGAAGAAATTGGGAAATTGTATGGACGCATAATGATAGGAGAGGATTGGTAAATGTATGATTGATGAATAGATGATTGATAAACTGAGGATAATCAAGTTTCACTAGATATGGTATATGAATGATCGAGATTTGTGAATAAAGATACACACCTAGTAATGTCAATTGAGCATGCATTAAACATAACACATATACATATGCATGATTAAATATTCATATGATTGAGTAAATTACTAATGTGTAAATGTGTATGTATTGCATGATATAGAAGAGCAATTAAAGAAATTATTCTAAAAATTAAACCAAATTTTAGTACCAATAACTTTTAAACAAATCAATTACTCAAAAATAAAATTAATTAATACCAATAAAAATAATTATCTCAAATTAAATTATGGTTAAAATTAATCAAAAGAAGCTAGAAATGCACATATATAATTAAGGCTAACATGATAAATTTGACACAATGTTTTCATTCAAGGAAAATCTGTTTGTGGTTCAAATTATTGAGGATCCAATAAATATGTGCACCAAAATCAATAATGCTCCAAAATGATGAGAATCTTACATCCTTAAGGTGACAAGAACTCGGTTTCTTTGAGGAATTTGGAGTTAAAGAGATATCAAATGTTAATATTGTTTATTTAATTGTCCCCTTTCTCCATTTTTCACATTATCCCAAAACAAAATAAAGTTTGTTTGATCCAAACAAATATTATCCAGGAATCTTCTTTGAGTTTATTAAAATTTCCTTGCACTCGTGTTTTATTCTTTAAACTTAATTTCTCACAAATGTAACCATTCTATGCTTATCCTTAAAGAATCAATGATAATTGACCAAAAGAAGTGAGAAAGACAACCCCTCATCACCATGAAAGGAAAATAAAGGCACGATCCTGAATTAAAGAAAAAAGAAAGAGAAAATTAAACCAGACTGTAGAGTTTGCTATTTGATATGGATCAGACTCAGAACTCACAAGAGCTAAACCATGCAAAATCCAAAGATTTGACGTGCTTGGAGTTTGCAAAGTAACATCTCTTGACCTGTAATTGGGCCTTGGGAATTATATAAGTGATTATGAACATAAGTCAATTCATGACAACGAGTTTGTATCCTAGCTTTTGAAGTTTCATTTACAACTTAACTAGAAACTTTACGTTCGGGACTAACCAAACTTCATGATATGACTCAGAAGAAACCATGCATGCCCACGTCTATGTGCTTCCCAAGGATGGTCTTGAGATCTCAAAGTCGTAAATGATTTATTCGTATAACTTGAGTCCATTTCATCATATACCGCTTCTCTTTAAAATGTCATATCCTTTCATTTCATTGCTTAACTAAAGATTTTAGGATCTTCCTCTACACTTAATAAAATTGTAGTTTTATTTAGTAGAGTATCCTTATTGCCGTCAACTAAGAAAACAATAGCTTGTGAAGAAATAAAATTTGAAGGCAAATATTTTTCCTTCCTTTGTCATTGACTCCTCCTAGATTCACTTGGAGGGTCTACAGTTGATCTTTTTAACGCACTTGAGAGTTTAACACTTGGAGAAGGGGTAGGTCCATTTGATGGATCCTTATTTAACATTGAGTCCTTAAAAAACAAATCCTCAAAGAACTCAACATCCCTTTATTCTACAATCACATTGGAGTCAACTTGTAGTAGCCTATAAGCTTTAGAATTTTCTGCATAGCCTACAAACACACTTTCAAGTGCTTTTGGTCCTAACTTTATTCTTTTGTTATTAGGGACTTTATAGTAAGCTACAGAGCCGTAAACTTTCAAATATGACAAGTTTGGCTTCCTTCCTTTCCATACTTCATATGGAGACACTTTAGTCTTTAAAGAAGAAATTTGATTATGTAAACGACTTGGAGCCAACAAAGCCTCACCCCATAATTTTTTTGGAAAACCCGAACTCAATAGTATAGAATTAACTATGTCTTTCAGAGTTCTATTTTTCCTTTCAACCAAACCATTTTGTTGGGCAGTATATGGTACACTAGTTTAGTGTATAATAACATTTTGTCACAAAATTTTAAGAACTCATTAGAGAAGTATTCTCCTCCGCTATCACTTCTCAAAATTGTAATCTTTTTACTTAATTGATTTTCAACAAGAGACTTATATGTCTTAAACATATTAAATGCTTCATCCTTGGTTTTCATAAAATATACATGCACAAATTTAGAGCAATCATCAATAAAAGTAATGAATTACTTGTTACCACCTCTTATTAAAAAACTATTAAATTCACATATATTTGAATGTACTAAATCAAGTAATTTTGTATGTCTTTCAACTTTAAGAAAAGGAAGTTTTGTTACTTTTGCTTGTATGCATATTTCACATTTCTTATTCACTTGGCCATTGTAACATATTAGTCCATTTTTAGACATATAATGAATCACTTTATGACTAATGTGCCCTAATCTACTATGCCATAAAGAATAAGAAGCATCAACAAAATAAAGAGAAACATCATTCACTTTATTAAAATTAAGCTTAAACATGCCATTACAATAATATCCTTTTCTTACAAAAATACCGTTCTTAGACAAGATTATATTGTTTCACTCAATTACAGCCTTCAAACCCTTCTTGTTTAGGATATCTGCAGAAACAAGGTTCTTGATCACATCCGAAATAGGAATAACACTATTGAGTACCAACTTTTCTCCAAAAGTGAATAGCAAATGCACATCTCCCTTTCTATGCACCTTGGCTTTCACACCATTAGCCATGACCACTTCATGTCTTCAAGAACTTCATAATTCTTTAATTGGTCACTGGAATCATACCACCAATCCTTAGAAGGAATTGATGTTGTCATGTAAAGTTCCGTCACAGTACGAAGAGTCAAGGTTGTCACAATTTCCTCACATTCATCAATAAGGTTAGCACTAGGAACATCGTTTCCTTTTTGCTTCTTGTTGGATCTGCAATCAGCCTTACAATGCCCTTTCTTTCAACAATTGTAGGAAACCTGATTCTTTTTCCTGTCTTTAGCATTAACATTTTCAGGTTTTTTCCTTTTATAATTGTTCTCATCCATAAAATTCACCTTTGGATCTCTTTCCACTTCTTTTCTTTGAAGAATTATTACACCTTCTTCAATTCAAATATGCTTCAAAACACTACCAATAATTAAAATTTCGTAAGTGTCCAATAACTTCTTTTGATAATCATTCCAAGAAGAAGGCAACTTAGTGATAATTGCCCCTACTTGTAATGATTCTAAAATTTCAACACTCAAGTCTTTAAGTTTTGAAACAATCATTTGTAAATTTTGGATTTGATTCATTAAGAGAGGAACCATCAATAAATTTAAACTCAAAATATATTTTAATAAGAAACTTATCTGCACCTTGCTTTTGAGATGCATATTCACGTTCAAGTGATGCCCAAATCTCCTCTGGACTCTTCACAGTGGTAAAGAGATCATAAAGGTTATCTGAGAGGGTGTTGAGAATGTGAATCCTGCAAAGCAATTCATCTTCTTGTCGTTTGTATCATTCATCCTTCGTGTGTTTTTGTATCATTCATCCTTCGTGTGTTTACTTCACCCTCCTTTGGAAGAGGAATTACAGAAAGAGTGGGATCAATTACATATGCAATTTTCAAAGCCATGAGGAAGAACATCATCTTGTCCTTCCAACGATTGAAGTTAGTGTCAGTATTAGTTATTATTACACTCATGAAGCGTATAATAGTACTTAGACTCTTGAAATAACTACCAAAGGTAGTTATAGAATGGTAGTTATATAATGGTAGTTATATGGAGGCCATTTTAAAACAAATGACATAGACATACATCGGGATGTATATTTGAAGTGGCTTGACTTCTTTTATGTAATAAAGAGAAGAGTAGAAACAAAAGAGTTCTACAGAAAATTTGTAATGAATAGTTCTTTAACTGATGGAACTATAACAGGAATCCAAGTACGTGATTCTTTGTTTATTATATGCATATACAAATGATCCTGTTTCATATGATCTTTGTAATTATGTTTTATCCTATATATAATCTAACATTGGTATCAGAGCCAAGATAATTTTTTTAATGTTAAATGCATGCATATTGTTCTTATTTAATAAGTTTTCTATACAGTTTCTGAGAAATTATTTTTGAACTCCCTAATTGCCTATGGCACTTAAGTTTGCATATGTGATTTTTATTTTTTGGCGAATCGATATACTATTTGTTCCATGTTTGAAAAAATAAAAACTAAAAACTAAATTTGTTTTTCCCAAGGTTTTAAAAACCGGACCGGACCGTCCGGTCCGACCGAAAAAGGTTTGAACCGGTCAGTGGTCCGGTTCGGTTTTACCTAATAACCTCTCTGCATAAAACCGGCCGGTTCAACCTTTTCTGGTCGGACCGAACGGTCCAGTCCGGTCCGGTTCGGTCTGGTCTGATTTTTTAAACTTTGCAAAATCCCCTTCTTTTCTTTCATCAAAACTTTCA
>JANSVA010414788.1:0-22121 GCA_025504915.1 Erythroxylum reticulatum | reverse complement strand
CTCACTATTTAAAATCTCTAACTTTTTAATCTTCGACTCCGACTTGTATTTATAGCCTTCGTCTTCAACTACTTCTTAATAACTGCTTCTTTCTTCTTGCTTCTTGATTCTTGATTTCTTGATTCTTGTAAACATAGTTATTTAGTTGAGTTCTGTAACTAACTCAAACTAGTTAACCATTCAACGTAGTATCGGTTCTTCATCTTAGTTTTTCTTCCATCTTAGTTTCGCTTCCGCTTTGTCTTACTTTCTTTCGTCTCACTTTTGCTTCCGCTTTGTCTTACTTTCTTTCATCTTAGTTTTGCTTCCGCTTCGTCTCACTTTCTTTCGTCTTACTTTTGCTTCCGCTTCGTCTTAGTTTTGCTTCCACTTTGTCTCACTTTTTTCCGTCTTACTTTTGCTTCTGCTTCGTCTCACTTTCTTTCGTCTTACTTTTGCTTCCGCTTCGTCTCACTTTCTTTCATCTTACTTTTGCTTCCATTTCGTCTTACTTTTTTCCTTATCAAAATGGTTCAAAATTTTCTAATATTATTATTATTTGAATGTCATCAAAATTATTAAACGTGAAGTCATTTTCACTTAACATAAACCATCGATGATGGTTATCTCATTGAGTTTGTAAAACTCACCAAAATTTTGACATTGATTTTCAGGACCGAGAGATGACTTTAGCTACTAAGAGACACTACAAGAAGTATAGTCTTATACTTTTGGGGAAAAAGAAGAAATGGCTCAAAGGTCATTCAGCTGAGATTGGAAGATTAGATAGATCTTTTTGTGTATTTCCTCTTTCATGTAGTGTATTTTGTATTAGGATATGATGATATACATATATGGATGTTTGGAAGATACATTGTATAAATGTTTGGTTTTATGAAATGAAAGGAAAATTTTGGTTTTAAAATTTTGTGATTTTCCTTATCATGTCTTGTAAGAGAATAAAGAATGATGATGCTATGATAAGTGAGTATAATGACCTCTCCAGTGCGTCATTATCATAGGCTATGTACCGGGATGTCCTCGGGGTGTTTCAATATATACCTACAGTAGTGGGGGCGTTACAATCAAAGAGCCAATAAATCTCAGGGGTAATACTTTTGATGGGTGTAGTGATGTTATCGAGGCCAAATCTTAGATGAGATGGACCACAAAGACATTTCATGATATAGGGCTATCTGATGAGATGAAGCTGAAGGTAGTTGTCCGATTTCCAGAGGGTGATGCTAGAGTCTAGTGGGAAAATATTTAGGGATGATACCGCAATCAGATTTCTTGGATGGATTTTATCAATGAATTCAACAAACAATACTATACCAGATTTTATCGAGATCAGAAGAAGGCTGCCTTCTTTACACTGACATAAGGGAATAGGTCGACGTATGAGTTTGAGACAGAGCTGAGAGAGCTCGCCACCTATGTCCCTGAATATGTGGCAGATGAAGAGAATCTGTGTGTTCGATTTGAAACTGGATTGCATTTGGCAATCTGAGGGAGGATGACGGTTACCCCCACTACCATGTTCAAAGAGATGGAACAATTGGCCAAAAGAGCTAAGAAGTTGGTGAAAGAGTGCAGAAGATAATGAGAGGAAAAGAATCGAAAAAGGAAGGGAGGAGGTTCCTTCAGCCAGCAGCCTAAGAGGAGCCATAGTAGTTCAGCTCTGGATAGTACTGGAGGCGGTGCATCATCAGCTGTCAATATACGGTCACCACGACCAGGAGGTCATAGCACTGCCCCAACTACTAGCTCTACTTCTTGAGCTTGATCATATCGGTTTGAACAGTGTAGAAACTGCAGAAAGGTACATTTAGGTAAGTGTACAAAATCGAGAAATTATTTTCAGTATAGAGAGACAGGCACATAAAGAGAGATTGTCCATAGCTAGCTTGGACTTCAACTCGAGGAGGAGATAGCTCGGTAAAGCCAGTGAGAAACAGAGGGGAGACTACCAGAGTAGGTGCTGAGTCCTATTGATCCATACAAAAGACTGATGTGGGCAGTAGTACACCTCCAGCTGGTCAGCAATGTCCTGCTTTGCGAGCTCAAGCACGAGTCTGTACAATGACGGAGGAGGACGTTCGAAAGAATCCTGACATAATTATAAATATTTTCTAGATGAACATTTCCTTGTTGTTGTATTGCTATATTGTGATGCATGCTGTGTGTAGTACTGGTAAACTCTTAAATAGTATGAGTGCTAACATATAGTGTTATAAGGTGTTATGTGTGTTCTCAGTAGAAACGCTAAAGTTTTGATCAACACTGGCGCGCAAAGGTCATTTGTCAGTGTGAACTTTGCTGAGGTTATTTGTCATCCCTTAGAGCCGTTAGATCCCCCTCTCATTGTAGTCACTCCTCTTAGAGAGCAAGTGGCTTATGATGAAATATATAAAGCTTGTGAGATAAAGATCAATGATGATGTGTTAGAGGCAGATCTTATTCCCCTCGATCTCTAGGATTTCAAGGTGATATTGGAGATTGACTGATTAGAGAGGTATCACGCCAGGGTTACTTGTTTTAAGAAAGAAGTGGAATTTAATCCTTAAAGTGGAGTCCCGATTAAATTTACTAGTGACCGGTAGATATTCCCGAGTTGTTTGATATTGGTGATCAAGGCTAAAAGGTTGATTCGTCAAGGATGCCAGGCATGCCTCGCACATGTGATAGACACTTCAGGATAGAGGGTCGAACCCAAAGGTGTCCCTATTGTGTGCAAGTTCCCCAATATCTTTCCGGAGGAATTACTTAGATTGTCACCTGATCGGGAGTTTGATTTTACTATTAACTTAGTCCGAGGGATGACACAATATCTATACCACCATATCACATGGCACTAGTAGAATTGAAATTATTAAGGATTCAACTACAAAAAGTTATTAGACAAAGGCTTCAGTAGACCCAATCATTCATTGTGGGGAGCACTAATATTGTTTGTCAAAAAGAAAGGTGGGACCCTCAGCTTATGTGTTGATTATTAGCAGTTAAATAGGGTTACCATCAAGAATAAATATCCACTCCCCAAGGTCGATGACTTGTTTGTTCAGTTAAAAGGAGCTACAGTATTCTCAAAGATAGATCTGAGGTCTAGGTATCATCAGTTGAAGATTGATGAGAATGATGTGCACAAAACTACTTTTCGGATGAGGTATGAACACTATGAATTTTTGGTGATGCGTTTAGATTGACAAATGCGCATGCAATATTTATGGATTTCATAAACATAGTGTTCCATCCTTATTTAGATCAGTTTATCATAGGCTTCATTGATGAGATTCTAATTTATTCTAAGGATGAAGAGGAGCATGCTAGACATCTCCATGTACTTATGTAAGATGATGAGTGATCGTATATGCTTCTAGACAGCTGAAGAATCATGAGCTAAATTATCCTACACATGATTTGGAGCTTGCAGCGATAGTGTTTGCACTCAAAATTTGGAGACATTATTTTTATGGGGAGACTTGTCATATATACACCGACCTCAAGAATCTAAAATACCTAATGACACAGAAGGAGTTAAACCTTATACAAAGGAGATGGTTGGAATTGATTAAGGATTATAACTTAATGATTAACTATCACCCAGGAAAAGCAAATGTGGTAGCTGATTTATTAAGTCTTAAGTCCTGTTTGGTAATAACCGTTAGGCAAAATCCTTGTATAATGCACTTGATGAGTGTGCGGAGCCTTGGAGTTAGACTCTCAGTGGCAGAGGATGATAGAACATTGCTAGCACGGTTTAAAGTTTGGCTGACATTATTTGATGAGATTAAGAGATCACAGGTTGATAATCCCAATTTAAGATTCATTCGAGAGAAATGGCCATTCAAAGAGAGTGAGGGGTTTCGAATAAGAAAAGATGGGTCGTTAGTCTTCAAAGACAAAGTCCATGTGTCGGATAACCAGGGTCTTAGGTGAGCTATCTTAGAAGAAGCTCATAGTTCAGCTTATGCTATACATCTTGGTAGCACCAAGATGTATCAAACTCTTAAAGAGAGTTATTGGTGGCCAGGGATGAAGAGAGAGATTACAGAATTTGTGGCTAGATGCTTTCCCTGTCAACATATTAAGGCAGAGGATCAGAAACTAGTAAGTATGTTATAGTCGTTGCTTATTCTGGAATGGAAGTGGGAGCATGTGATAATGGATTTTATAGTTGGACTACCTCGTACATCTAAGGGTCACAATGCTATTTGGATTTTAGTGGATAGATTGACTAAGTGTACTCATTTTTTGCCTATCCACACAACATACTAATTGGAGAGATTGGCAAAGATGTATATTGATGAAATTGTGAAGCTACATTGGGTGTCAGTTTCTATAATATCAAATAAAGATCCAAGATTGACCTCACAATTTTGGCCAAAATTTTAAGAATCTTTAGGGACTAAACTGAAGTTTAGTATTGCCTTCCACCCCCAAATCGATGGTCAGTCAGAAAGGACCATTCAGACATTGGAGGACATGCTGAGGGCATGTGTGATAGAATTCCAAGAGAGTTGGGACTAGCATTTGCCTTTGATAGAATTTTCTTATAATAAAAGTTATCAGACAAGTATCGATATGCCACCATATGAAGCACTTATACCTCTACGTTGGGATGAGATTAGTAAAGCCAAAGTCGAAGGAGCTGAATTGATAGAAGTTACCACTCAGAAGATAAAAATCATTTGAGAGAAGATGAAAGTCACCCAGGATCGTGAAAAGAGTTACGCGGATAAGAGGCAACGACCATTAGAGTTTGCAGTTGGTGATATGGTTTTCCTTCGGATATCACTATAGAAAGGTATTATCCAATTTTAGAGACAAGGGAAGTTGAACCCTCAATATATCGGACCTTTCTATATCCTAGAGCATATCGGGACTTTGGCGTATCAGTTAAAATTGCCACCGGAGTTAAATAGGATCCATAATGTGTTCTATGTCTCGATGCTTAAAAAGTACATACCAAATCCATCTTACATTTTGAAGACACCTCCAGTAGAGTTGAGAGAGGACTTAAGTTTTAAGGTAAAACCAGTTCAGATTTTGGATTAGCAGATAAAGAGGTTACGCAACAAAGAGGTACCCACAGTCAAAGTTCTTTGAAAGAGTGACAGGGTCGAGGAGATGATATGGGAGCTTGAGAATACTATGAGACGTCAGTACCCCCATTTATTTACATCCTCGACTTAGGAGTTTCGAGGACGAAACTCTTTTAAGGAGGGGAGGACTTGTAACGCCAAACTCTCTGAGCCCTTTTGTATTATTTTGTACTTGGAGATGTTACTATATATTGATATATATATATGGTTGTATATGAGTTCAAAGATGTATTTAAATTATATATGTTGTAACATCCCCCACTACCATAAAGTATGCACCGGAACACCCGGAGGACATTCCAGTACATAACCTATGATAATGGCACGCTAGAGTAGTCACTACAATCACTTAACATGACATCAACATTCTTTATTCTCTTATAAGACATCATAAGGAAAAACACCATACTTTAAAACCAAATTCCTCCTTTCATTTCATAAAAACTAAATATTTACATTAACATTTTTCAATATCATCCGAATATGTACATCATCATATCCTAATACCAAATATGCTATATGAAAGAGGACATTACACAAAAATCTATCTAATCTTCCGATCTTAGCTGACCGACCTTTGAGTCATTTCTTCTCCCAAAAGTACAAGTGTAACATCCCGTTACCCATGTTAAGACTATAATAGTGAATTATGAGGAATTACTGAGAAATTAGAAAATGCATATCATGTTTAAGTTAAATATGACATGCACATTTTTGCACATTAATATGATTATACATGCATTCATTGACATTTTCCATGTATAATTGAGTTATTAATGCGATTAAAATAAGAATTATGGATTATTTATGGTAAAATTTTATTTGGAGAATATTATGATTATTTCAAAAATTTTGGTAAATGTTAGGAAAAATATTGAAATTTGGATCAATCCTAATGTGACACGTCGACTAATTAAATATTGACAAATGACTTACATGTGTGATGACATGAGGTAGTCTTATTTGGGTGACACGTGTATTACATGCAAAGAATGCACATAAATTATGTTTTGGTTAGAAGAGATTATTGTATCTTTTGTTCTTCACTGTAAAGAAACACTCAACACCGAAATTATCTTCCATGTTCTTCATTTACCAATATTGGATCTTTATGTGTAATTAAGTTACTCTTACTGCTGGGAAGAATAGCTGAATCTAGTAAGTAATTCTGATGGTGTTTTACGGTGTAAATATATACATGCATGAGTGGGTTTGAGAAGTGTAGTTTCGGTGATGAATGAATTAGATGATGGATTTGTGAAATAGATTCTAGTTTGGATATGCAAAACAAAAAATTCACGTAAGTTGAAGTAGGAATATTTATACTTTGTTTTGGTTTAGAGAAATACGTACATGAGTTGTTTTCATCATTGGTATGCGTGATTCTGTGGAGTGTCTATATAAATGAACTAAAATGAGAATAAGAAATGAGGATTTGGTGAGATCTTAATATAGAAAAGAGTTAAATGAAGTGAAAGTGTAGATGAAAGTGAAAAGAATTGCATCAGATGAAAGATAGAAAAAGTGTAGAAAAATGAAAAACTACAACAGAGAGAGGGAGTAGATATGAAGTTTTGGACTTTTGATGTTTGAAGTGTAAGTTTGAATTTGTTTTGTTTAGAGATTGTATTAGGTATAGAAATGCATAATAGATGATTTAGAAGTGATTAATCTGGAAAAAAAAATGAATGAAGAAAAAGAAGAAGTTATTTGGTGAAGAAAAAGAGAGAATTCACGATCTTGATTTCTCTAAAGAAGCAGCAAATATGCACGATTGCGACTTCGCAGGTGCAGTTGGATCTCTGCACGATCATGACTTTCAACATTTTTTTTAAAAGAGTTTGCTTCTAAACATCCTTTGATATTTTTTCTATAACTTCTTCACTGATATCCAAATGACTTGATTCTTGAACCAATAGACTCATAACACATTGATCTACATCTCCACCAAAAATTATAGCAATCTGAAATCGCTTAGGAGAGATTGAATGATAAAACTGGGATTGGTTCTGAATGGGTGTGCACGGCCATGCGTTAAGGGTGCACGGCCGTGACTTTCTTTGATTGGTACACACGGGTGTGCATGATGGTTGCACACCCGTGACTTTAGTAAATTGGAGTGCATGACTGTGCACAAATATTGCATAGCCGTGACTCAATATTGGTTGATTTTAAGATGAAAATGTTGAGGAGTACTGGAATATGATAACTAGGATGATTTCACTAAACATACTTCGGTATTTTGACTATATTTTGATCAGTAGGTATCCAAATAGAATGATTCTTGATTTAAATTGAACTAGATACATATGGATACAAATTTTCTAAAGAGATCGAATTTTAATTATATCTCTAAGAAGTGTAGAATTTGACTTGAAATTAATTACAAAGTACAATTATACTTCCAAGAACAATCCAAAGTAAATTGAGTATAATTTTTGGAATACTGAATCAAATTGTATCATCTTAGTATCATTAGAAACTTAAGACATTGGAGAACAATTTTATAGAAGAAAATGTTGCCTAATTGTGTCAATTACCTTATCAAAATGATCATGCAAAGTCGATCTGAAAGTATATTGTTAGAAAAATATGAAATGATCGATTGAGTTACAAAATTAGTTTCACATTGTTTTATTGTGGCCCAAACCCTAAGTACAAATGATAATTATGAGAGTTTTGATCTATGAATGATATGGTGACAAGAATCACGATAAGATACCCGGGATTGTCATTAAACATGCATTGTGCATATTTTCTATACATAGATGTGCATAAAGGAATATGTATACATTTGTGCAAAAGTGTGATTTATGTAAATGTGTTTTATATGATATAGAGGAGTACATTGGATGCCAGCCAGACATTGCCAGACCATCCAGGCAATAGCATATTGGAGCATACTGTGAGTCAACCTAGATGATTTTCCTATGATTGATTTGATTTATTCAATGTCCAATTATCAAACTGTTTGTGATTTGTTTATAAATTCTGGACCTTAATGGTCCAAGGAGATTGATATTCAGGTATAAATTGGAAGTGTTTTGATTGCTTTGACAATTCTGAATGATATTTGAATACTAAACGAAAGTTGAACGCTGGACTTAGGTCCAATGTTTATGAGATTATGACTGTGCATCATATGTGACTGTTATACATGGCATATTCTGTATTTGATGCATTTCATAAAATGCATGCTTAGATAAAGGCATTGTGATCAGAGTAGCTAGTTTGATAAAGTTGTACGCCCAGCATTTTGCATGTAGAGCTTTGCTTCGTGACACGTAGAGCTTTGCTTTGTGAATTATGTTCTGACTGAGCCCAATGGGCCGGTATCTATATCTGTATGTGAAAGGCATTCGGTCACAATAATAATAATGAATTTGGAGTCTCATATGCATCTGCATTTGTATAAATATCTGTATGTTCTGAATTTGCAATGATAACATGATGTGCCATGATAATGTGAGTATTTAGATTATTCATGATCTGAATAAAGATATGTGAAATATGTGATTTTGTGTATTTGACTTGGGTGAAATCATCAATGATGGTTTACTCCTTAAGTTCGCAAAACTCATAAAAAATTACAACGTGACTTTTTAGGTATGAGACAGCAGACCAAGTTTCTTACATTGGACTAAAAGAACCTTTTGGATTAAGTTATGGTTCAAAGGTCTGTTAGCTGACATCAAAAGAGTTGTAACATATAATTTGTAGTTTTGTCTAGAACTTGTATAAGGATTGTAGATATTTGTTTAGTGAATACAGAGTGAGTTTTTGGCAATGAATGTAAGGAATGGTTTTAAATTTGATGACTTTTAATTATATTAGATGATGCCTTAAGTAAGTTGGATATGTGATTGCTCTAACAAACTATTATCATAGGATATGTACTTGAATGTCCTTTGGATGTTCTCGGGTATATACTCTATAGTAGTGGGATGTTACAACAAGACTATGTTTCTCGTAGCGTCTCTTAGTAGCTAATGTCCTGTCTCGGTACTGAAAAATCAACATTTGGTGAGTTTTGCGAACTCAATGAGGTAACCATCATCGATGGTTCACTTAATTCATACATCACCTCAACACATAGAACATATGATCCACATCCTTGCATTTTTGCATAAAACATCATATATCACTTTCCAAACAATAATACCGATCATTTCATTCATACAAAAATACACATATCAATTATAAATGCAATGCACGTGAGACTCACTTTTATTTATTATTGTCGTTATGATCGAGTACCATTTTACTATCCCATATCCCTTAGTAGATACCGAGTTGTATCAGATAATGTCCTATATCCCTTAGTGGATACCGGGTACATTCACAATTAAGCCATAGGCTCTTATCACAGTTGAGTTTTAAGCTCTTTATACTGGCAACTTCGGTCACACTGCCTTTATCTTTCATGTATTCATATAATGGATGCTTCACATTCTCATATTCTTAGTCGATCTCATGATATTTCATTCATATTCAAATCACGTTTATCATCAAACCCTAGGTACGGTATTTAACAAAAATCATTGAGAAATATTTATTTCTTCTTATTCACATACAAGTAGCACTTCAATATCATATTCATTCATCAGAAGCCTCGAACCTTCATTGTTCGGAATCAATATAATCAAATCACATTCATTCGATAATTCAAACATAATATAAAACAAACAATTAATTAAGTGAGATCGTCTAGGTTGCTCACAAATTACTCCCGAATCTATTGCCTCGAAGTTTCGGCAATGTTTGGATGTTGATGTTCCAAATGCTCCTCTATAATATACAATATATATACATATCACAATTTTGCACAATTTCATAAATATTCCTTAATGCACATTTATGTATATAAAATATGCTCAATGCATGTTCATGACAATCCTGGCTATTTTTCCATTATTCTCATCACAAAATCAATCCAATATCAAAACTCACTTAAGTATCATTTGTAAGTAGGGTTTATACCTCAAATAAACATTTTCAATCTAATTTCATAACACAATGAATCATTTCAGATATTTCTAAAAACTAACTTTTGAGTCTACTATTCTTGATCATTTAGATGATGTAAATGAAGTAATTTGACAATACTTTCTTCTAGAAAATTGTTCTCCTATCTCTTAAGTTTCTAATGGCACCAAGATGATTCAATTAGGTTTAGTACTCCAAAAGTTATACTTCAAATAATTCGGACTATTCTTAAACTAAAATAGTATTCTATACTCAACTTCACGTCAGATTCTGGAATTCTAGAGATAGAAATAAAATCAGATTTCTTTAGAAAAATTCTAGCCCTATGTCTCTAGTTTAATCTAAATGAAGAATCATTCCATTTGGATAACTACAGAACAAGATATTATCAAACTACCAAAGTATGTTTAAGCTATATAGGAAAGTTGGCCGCGGCGAAGCTGGGAGTTGACCACGATGAACTTTTCCCGAGAGGAAATCCTGCAAGTTGGCTGTGGCGAAACAAGGAGTTGGCCATGGTGAACATTCACTGAAGTATAATCAATGAACAAATTACTGCTACATTTTCCAGATTTTACAACATCCAACATCTGACACCTAACACATCTTGTATAAAGATCACCCTTTCTACTTCATTTACTTTTCATTCTCAACTCCATTTCAACTCAATATCATTCATAAACAATTCATGATATATATTTGATCATTAACCAAAAATAGAGCATATACATTTACCCATTCATCATTGATTTTTTTGCACTCATTCTAACCGCTTTATGAAGATCATTCTACCTCAAACACATATCTATAACAATATGTGAATTATTACTCATCATACATATACAAAAATAAGACATTTAAATAAACTTTTCATCACTCACGTTCATCATACATAAAACACCATAATCAAGTCACCAATCTTAATTTACTCATCATTCTAGCTTCATTTAACCATACCCATGTTATTTAAAGCATAATTTACTTGGTTTAGCTCCAAAATCTTCAAAATCTCACTTAACCCTAGCTTCACTCGCAACACACGATCGTCATCTTGAAGGTTGGAAGGTTTGGGTTTTCTTATGGAAATGAAAAAGATGACATGGTGGGAGCAGCAAATGAAAGATGAGGGAGCTAGTTCAATTTTAGTGGAGGTTGTCAACAAAATGAAATGAAGAAGATGAAGAAGTTAAAGACAATGGAGAAGTCACGTAGAAGAAAGCAAGAGTAAAACAAATAAACTTGGTCTTTCAAGTAAAAGCATCGTGAGTTTAAAGGCATGGTTTGACAAGTGACACTTGTCACTTGTCACATGTCAAATTCTTATAGCTTTAAACTAGGTTCTTTCATTTAACTTGTCCAATCAAATCCAATTTCTACTCCAATTGTCTCCCGATTTTAATTGACAAATGTTAATAAATCCTAAAGTCCTTTATCAAAATTTCCATTTCCATTTGATAGTTAATTCCACTGCCATTTATTGTTCGTCTTGCCACTTGGCATTTTTCCTAGTCCAATAATTACCCAAATTTTCATAAATTTACCAAAAATTTTAAATTACTAAATACACTCTCCAAATTAGTTTTCAACATATCAAAATCACAATTCTCAATATAATCACATTTATAAACAATTATACCTGGAAATTGTCAATGAATACATGTACAATTATTTTCACGCATAAAAATTCAATATTCACTTGTATGTGTATATCATATAATGCATGAGCATAAAATACATTTTCTAATCTCTCATATATATATTGTTCTAGCCTCAATGTGGGTAATGGGATGTTACATATGCCAATGATTTATAATGTTATATGCCCTACATGAACTTAAAGTTCATTGGTATGTGAAATCTTAGATATTTCTGACATATAAGCTTCTAAGTGCGTAAAATTGAGTCCATTGGATAGATAAGACCATGGTGGTTCAGTTAAATGTGTTATAATTCCTTAGAGGTGATTAGACATGATTTATAGACTTATTAGATACTTAGAAAGCTTAATTGGAAAAGTTGATGTATATAAGGGCTTATTTGTCAATTATTAAAAGTCAAAAGACTTAAATGTAATTTTTCAATTCTTGGAGGAGCAATATGTAATTTTATAAAGTTAAGGGGCTTCATTATTATTTTCAAAATTCCAGGACCTTAATAAAAATAAAAGTTTTGGAGATTCCCAAATTTTGGGCTTAATTGCAAATTTAGGAAAATTTTGGAGGATAAAATGGTAATTTCACATAACCTAAGGACAAAAAGGTAATTTCACCATATTTTAGTCAAATAAGAGTCAATATTCTAGGCCCTTATTCATTTATGGCCGTGCATCTCATTACTAAAGACTTGAAACATGTTGTTTTAATTGAAAAAAAGGAGAAGAAAGGAGAAGAGAGGAGGAGAAGAACCATTCTCAGCTATCACTAAATCCTACCCTTTTTTTTAAATCTCCAACCCAAATCAAGATGTTCTATGCTAATTTAGGATCAAGGAACTCAAATCTATCATTATATTTGAGAAATTCTCAAAGGATTTTAAGAAATCACTAAAGGAAGGTTTGGGTAAGTTTTGTCTCATCTTTCTCTACATTATGATTTTGAGTTTAGTGTTAAGATATGTTGTTCTCCATGCTTTAATATACATGAAACATGGTTTAGATGAATGAAATGAGTCATGGAGAAGCCTCCTTAAGTCAAAATTGAAATGCCCTCTCTTTGGTGAAAGTTTGTGAATTTTTGAATAACTTTTCAAATTGATAATTTAAATGAATTCTATGGTGTTAATATACATGTATAATGTGAATTGATGATGAAAAATGAAGATGTATATTGGATGAGTCTTGGTCGAAATGACGGGAGAAAGAATGGATTAATGTAATGAGTTGTATATTTATGATGAATATGGCTTAAATGAAGGGAATTGGATTGAATGGAGTAGTAAAATGTGTTATTGTTTGGAAGTGTTTGTTGTATAACAAGATAAGAGCATGAATTACTATGATAAAGTATTGAAAATATGACTTGAAAGTCATGCACATTAGGTGTTTGGTAAAATGTCTAAGTGAACTTAGTTTAGGATTTAAAGAATTGTAATGATATGCATTAGAAAGCGACTTTCATGTTTACTTAAAGTAAACTTGAATCTTACTCAAATTGATGGGTAATGGTCGAATTTTATAGATTAAAGACAGTGATATTGTGTTTTATACACTTATGCGATGATGTATAAATATGAGGTATATGTTTAAGTAGTAAATAGATTGCATATTTCTTTTATGTATAAAGGATCGGGAGTGTACACCTTTTTTTAGGTGAGTTGGGGAAACCATATCTCTCGAATGAGATTAGAACATCCTAAGACATGCATAGGCGAATTGAATCTCAAATGGATTCTAATATGCTTATGTATTTAGGAAACAACATTGTTTTGAATAACACTTTGCACTTGAAGTGCAAAAGATGAGTTTTATTTCATAAAATAATGTTTTGGAATTTGCATATGTATAATCGAGTCATGTATGTTGTGTGTTTGTGTTCTGTTTTGGCTTAAGAGTCATAGCAAGGTTCCATTTTATCGGTTAGACCGATAAATAAAAACATGGTGCCTTACTTGATTTTTATACTTAATATTTGTACATGATTTTTGGTGATTGGTGAGGTAACGATTGGCCAATCGTCTGCTAGGCACAACATATTAAGCGACCCCCGTACTTTTAACACTGGTATATAAAAGTCTAGTCCCCGTATCGACACCTTTCTACGGGACTTGCAGGTGATTCCACACCTAGGATTTGGACATTGATGAGGTCATCACCTAGGGTCATGACGCTCTTGTCGACTATAGTCCAAATTCACCACGAATGAAAGTCAAGCCAATACCGGGAATCAATGGGTGTGCATACTAGTTTGGCCGACTAGTGGCGACATACATGATTTTTTGGCTTATTCTAAGATTTGTTTTCTGACGAGATTTGATTTATTCATGTGATGTTTTCTGCTTTTGTGTACTGGAGCTAGAACCTATGTTCACTAGATGAATGATTAATAGGCTAGGGCTAGGTGGTTCCTAACCAGTATATGTTGAGTCATAAGATAGGCCTATATATTTCTATGTCATGTATGTTCATTTCATAGGTTACCTACACCGTCTTGGTGTGTATCGAGTTCTATTTGTGATATATGTTTTTCTTGCTCACTGAGTACATAATGTACTCACCCCCTTGGCTTTCTAGCCATGCAGGTTAATTTAGTGAGCTTGAAGTTCTGTGTGGATTATGCAGTTTTTTTTTACATTTTCGGGGTATTACCGCACGTGGGTAGTCTCTGTTTTGTACTTTTGTTGTATAATGGCTCATGAGCTATGTTTATTAGATTGGTTATGTTGATATGCTTTATGACTTTATAAATTAACTCCTGACTATCTTGTAGTTTGTAAAAGATTTTATGTATGAACTTTTGGTACTATAGTTGAGATTGCTTTTGAGTGGACTTAAAAATCTAGAAGTTAAGGTAGAATTTTTTATATGAATATAATAGTGCATTTAAAATTTTTTGTAGGTGTTTCATTGAGTTTTGAGATTTTTAAAATACAACAGTTGTGCTACCTAAATTTTTCAAAAAAAGGAGAGATATTTAGTTAGCCTTGTATAGTCGAATTAAGGATATCCTGAGTGTTCTTAGCCCGGGTATGCGACAATTGTCATGTGCTCGATGTGTTGCAGATAAGGCATCACCTTCTGTATCTACTACTACACTATCCACCACCCCTATACCGATATAGATATCAGGGCAAACGATGCGGATGAAGGAGGTGACCTCCAGCTTGGAGCTGAGGGAGCTGATGGAAGAACTTACATCACAATTGTCAACAATCTGCAAGTGAAAATATATGAAACACCATATGTTTATAATTAAGTTATAGGTTTAAATTTAAAAATGGTATAAACTTAATTGTTTCAGTATTAGGTTGATTCCATCTAGACCATGCTCAAGAAACATGACATCCAAATTCAAGAAGAAGATTGATGTTGAGGATTATATATGGAAGAATATCTCTTAGGTGACAAAGGAATTTTACTATAAAGAGTTTGAGGTAAAAAAAACTATTTTTTGTTTTTAAATTGATTTTTATATATTTATTAAATAAATATTTTTACATTATAAATACTTATCATATGTTTTTCCTTTTATTTCAGAAAGAATTTTTTTGGGATTATAAAATTGACACGGTCATTTATAAAGTATGAGATAGACGAGTATGTACAAGTTATGGAGACTTCGTTGGTGCGATACACAATACTGGTGTACAACCGCCTTATATTTCTGAACAAATATGGAGTCATTGGCAACAGTATTGGACATCACACGAGGCCATGTCCATTTTAGAGCGTAATTCTACCAACAGACATGTAGGACCGGGGGAGAGATTCTTCCCATACATACTGAAGGATCTATTAGCCGCCTGCATTTTACATTTATATTCTGGTTTTTTTAATTTGGTGCATTTCAATTTAATTTGATGTGTGAATTTTT
This sequence comes from Erythroxylum reticulatum, assembly GCA_025504915.1. Classification (NCBI taxonomy): domain Eukaryota; kingdom Viridiplantae; phylum Streptophyta; class Magnoliopsida; order Malpighiales; family Erythroxylaceae; genus Erythroxylum; species Erythroxylum reticulatum. The sequence goes on along the minus strand of JANSVA010414788.1, from coordinate 6,523 downwards.
GAATGAAAATATGCATGCTATAAAGAATGATGATAATGTTATAAATTGTAGTTCACTTATACCTTTTTATTCTGATATAAGAAAGCCTATAGGCACGAAGCCTACACCTCGTCAACTCTTTTTGCACACTCACATTAAGAAGTATGACGGTGTAACCTTCGTCAACGCCTGATGTAGAGAACTAAATATATGTGAATTTTATGCTTTAATATTAATGCCTAATAATTATCACTTACTAACATAAACATTGCCGTATGATAGAACCATATACAAGAAAGTATTCAATGACAATCTCAGCATTTTGAAGGTGTTGATGAGACTCAAACTTATCTTCATGCAGTGGGTGGTAGGGACCGTCGTGGAAGGATATTTGACTTAAGTTCATTTGCAAACACATATTATTCACAATCCTCCACGTCTAGTACAGCAACATCTAATAGGCGGTCGACAACCAATGAAGTCAATAAGCTTCGGAGCACAGTATAGACATTGGCAACTCAGTTGCAACAGTCGATGGAGTATATAGCTCAGCTCTGTAATGAGGTGAATAAGTTGAAGGAGAGGCGTAGCACCTCATCGCAGCAATCAAAGCTAAAGGGGAAGTGTAGCACCTCATCGCAGCAATCAAAGCATCCACAATCACCAAATAAATAGCATACTTGTAGTCATTTTGTATGAATTACAAATACTTATTATGTACAAAATAATTTTTATTATCAATTAAGATAATTTTTACTTTATATCATCAATTAACTTTTTGTTTTAAAAAATTAAATGTTGAAACAAATCAAAATATTATCAACAGATAACTCATAACTATTTAAATTATGCATCAACCATAACATCATCAAATAAAATTTAATGTAGGGAAATTATAAAAAATATTTTAAGTAAATTTACCGATAGAAAACAAACTTCATCGGTAAAATTTAGTTAATTTACTAATAGAAAACTAATAACTGTCTGTAATGAAAACATTAATTTACCGACAGAATAACCAAAACCATTGGTAATTTTATTGACAGATATATCTTTTCCATCGGTAACTTTACCGACTGAAGACAACACAAAATAACCATCAGTATATTCACCGACGGTTACATAAAACTTTCATCGGTAAATTTGTGACAAATATTATATGGTTTGTCGCAAATTATTACCAACGGCCATATCTCCGACGCCTTGGTCAGTCGGTAAATTCTATCGCTAACTAGGATTTTAGACGAAAAGTGTAGATATTTCATCCATAATTTCCATCACTAAACTTCATTTTTCTTATAGTGACAGTTAATTCCTTATTTTTGTTTATAACCTTTACCCACCAACCTTACTTTGTATGTATACACATTACCATTCATATTAGTTTTTCTTGTAAAAGCCCATTTGCATCTAATAGGTATAACACTATCAGGAGCATCCATCAAAATCTATACTTAGTTAGCATATATAGATTTCATTTCAAATCGCATGCCTTCATGTCATTTTAAAGAATTAATGGCATGCATTGCTTCTTTAAAAGTAATAGGTTCGTCATTTATGAGTGATACATTGTCTTTCCCCTTTCTAATATGTAAATTTGATCTAATGAGGAGATAAATATATCCTACTAATGCATTGTTGACTATATGTCTCTTGAGCTATTGCTTGTACATTATATATCAACTTGAGGTTTCTGTTCCATTTGGATATGAATTTGTTGCTCTTGAACTTCTTAAAGTTCTACTTCACTCCCAAAACTTTTATTTGGAATAATTTTTCTTTTTAAGAATATATCATGTCTGGAGATAAAAACCTTTTACTCAAGAAGACAATAAAATTAATATATAATAGTCTTTTTTAAATATCTCACAAATTTGCATTTATCTTATTTAACTTAGAGCTTATAAGATATTGCAAACTTCATATGAGCGTCACATTTCTAAATCTTTGGGTATGATATGTTTGGTCTACTACTATTCTATATCTTATATATAATCTTGTCAACTGAAAAAATAAGTAGAAGTTTTAAGGGCATATCCTTAAAAGGAGTCTGGAAGGATTGCATGACTCATTATGGAACGTATTATATCTAATAGAATACAATTTCTCCTCTCAAATGCTCCATCATGTTATAGAGTTTTAAGATGAGTCCATTGTGAGAGAATCTCATTATCTTTTAAATAACCTAAAGACTCATTATCTAAGTATTCACTACCTTGATTAGATCTAAATGTCTTTATGCTCTTACTAGTTTGTTTCTCAATCTCAAATCAAAATTCTTTAAACTTTCCAGATGATTCAGATTTTTAATTCATTAGATACACATAACCATATATGTAATGATCATCTGTTAATGTAATGAAATATGCCATATACATATGAATGTATAAGCTCTAATAACTAACTGGCACATTCTTCCTTTCCACTAAAGGATAGTTTTGTCATATTTTTTAATAACCAAGGTTTATAAGTTTCATATGATTCATAATCAAAACGATATAAATATCTTTTTTATATAAATTTATGATTCTAGTTTCACTGATATGACCTAACTTAAAATGTTGTAAATAAGATGGATTTTAGTCCTTTAACATTCTTTTCTTGTTGTTTATGTTAAGGATTATCCTTTCAAGATTCAATTCATATAAACCCTTTTTTTAGGTAATCCAGATCCATAATAAATATCATCTTTATAAGAGAAACAACTTTTATTCATAATAATAAAGGTAGATCCATTCAAATAAAAATGAGCAACAAGAATAATGTTTCTAGCAATGACTAGAACATAATAATAATTATCTAGTTCTATTATAAGGCTATAAGGCTAAGTTAAACTACAAGTTGCTATAACGAATGCATTAACTCTTTCTCAGTTTTTAACTTGCACATCCATTTTGCATTTCTTCAATGATCTACTCCTTGTCAATATTTGCATATTATTATAAATATGAGAACCATATATAGCATTTAATACCTATGAATATGGAATAGAAGTAGAAAGAACGATATCGATTATAAACATGCTTGGAGAATTAGCTTCTTCAAGCTTATTATCTTTCAGGCCAACAACATATGCTATTATCATTGTCCTTCTTCTTGACAAAACCTTTTGATACTTTAACAAAAGCTTTTTGTTTCTTATTCGTATTCTTCTAAGTGTCCTTTTTCTTGCTCTTGGAAGAATCTAACAAGAACAAAATTGAGCTTCTTCTTAAGGCATCCCTTTATAGTCTTAAGCATATTTAGTAGTTTAGGCAATGATACATCCGTTTGATTAATATGGAAGTTCATAACAAACTATGTAAATCTTAAACTAAGAGACTATAATACCATATCAATGCTTAACTCATGCTTTATGACAAAACCTAATTGGCCTAATTTTTCAATATAGACAATCATCTTTAATATGTGTACCTACACTAAAGATCATTATGCTATCTTGTATTGAATTAATGCTTTGAAGAACTAATATCCTCCAACCTACTTTGTGCACCAAACTACTGCTTAGAATACAAAATTATAGTAAGAGCATTCATAATCTCATGCTGCCTCTGAAGCTCATGAGACAAACTAACCAACATCATATATATAACTTTTTCAACATCATTAATAGAATGTTGATATCTCTCCCAAACTTTATCAATTACATCCGAGCTAGGCTTTGATAGAAAACAATGTTAAGAATATATAGCTTTTTTTAAACTTGAGAACAATTCTCAAGTTATGAAATTAATATAGGAAATCGAGTCCAATAAGCTTGTTATCATTCGTAATGCTTCTTAAGGATAGATTGGTAGTCATCTTTTACAACAACTAAAGACATAAGCGAGCAAGTATCAGTTTACGTGACAAAACCAAATAAAGTAAGGACTTTGATAAATATTTAGTTACTCTCACTATTTTATTAAAAATGATAGCCTTTATTATTAAATTGAGAAATTATTAAATAATTTCATAGTGGCCTAAGATCATATTCAAATTAAGTTGATCTCGAGTCAATTAATAAATAACTCAATTTAAATTAGGTAGCTAAGTTTCTTATTAGTCACATCTTATGTGACTCCTAAATTCGTTTGGTGAGAGCTTATATATTATTCCTAACTCTGTCTCTAAATGCACATGATTTTGAGTCACTTATCTAAACACAAAATTTTAGTTAAGTAAAATTCATTAATTTAAGATAAAATATAGTTGAATTAAGGGATCCTTAAGTCACTCAATAAACCTTACAATAAACAGAACTCGACTTTCATTCTTAAGTAATGGAAGGTATCGATCATGTTTAACATATACTTAGTATTTAACAGAGGGATTAAATTTTTTAAAGTTTAGGTCTCATCAAAATTGATATAATTTTATTATATTAATTATTTTAACATAATTAATTTGTGAAAGAAAATCCTTTAAAACTTTTATGGGACAATAATTATTGATTTGATAACTAATTTAATTTAATAATTCAACTCTTAAAAAATCAAACTAAAAATTAAAATTATTCTTAATAAAGCAACCCTTTTGAAGACAGTTAGAAAATACTTTTCTATATTCATTAGTAATTTAAGCCAATTTAATTAAAAATAAGGCTTCAAGAACACAAAAAATAAAATTAAAAAATGAGTAGCGACTACCTAAAGCGCACCGGAACTTTTTTGCGAGGCTCGCGCAACAGTCAATCTCCTGTTGTTAACAGGCACATATGTACACGTTTGACTACGTTAGCCACCAGACATGCACTCCATTGTTTTCCACTATCTAGGGTTTCTTTGTCTTGCGTCGTCACCCTTCTGCTTTCACTCTTGTCGCTGCCTCTTGTGTTCCTTCTGCCTCTAACCACTCCCTAAGCTCCTCAAGTTGGTGCTTCTTCTTCAGGAGTCATGTTCGTTGCGTCAGAGGTTTTTGCCAGCTATGACAGTCACCATTGGTGACGAAGAAGACTTCACTAATGGCGACTAGTGTCGTTAGTATGGCGTTCATCAATGATGTTCATTTGCATCGTTGATGGCATCAGGGACGCATGAAGCATCTCTGACGCTTACTGTTGATTTATAATTAAAAACTTCACACAAAAACCTAAGGCTAGGGAAACATGTATCTTAATTTTCCAAAACTCAATCAAAATCAATGGCATTTTCGAAAACTTAAATCCAAGTTGAAGAATGTGATAAAACAATTCAGGAAGCAAATCAAAAGGAAGGAGCAGGCAATGGTATTTCAAATATGGAATAAACATGGCAAAAGTTGCTTAGGCCATTGAATGTGAAAAAAACATAAAACTGGGGAGGCATGCGATTTTAGACGTTTAGAAATAAAAACAAAGCATGCTAGGGAGGTATGCATTTTCCCATAAAACCTAAACAAAGGAGCTTGTAATATTTGGTTTAGTTTTGATAAAATTAAAACAAACCCTAATCAATATTAGGCAAATACATATTTTTAAAGCTTTAATCTTATCAAGTCATTAATAGTCAAGTAACTTTGAGCCCGCACAACATAAACGTTGTTTTTTATATATTCGTTATTGGATCTTAACATTACAAGAGTTTAGATTTTTAGTGACAATTTTTTTGTAACTAACTATTGTTTCGTCACAAATACAAGGTTTTTTGTAACAAGAAAATTAATTGACACTATTGTTTGGATTAACTGTGATGATTTTTTTAATTACTAATACAATAGTAATTGTGACAATTTAGTATCTTTCGCAATTAAGTTGTCACTATTAATATATTAATAGTGACAGCTTTTTTTATCACTAAATTTTGTCATTAAAAGACTATGCAATTTGGCGCAAAATAATTTTAGCAGGAATAAATTGTAATTATGACAAAACATATGTTAGTAACTAACATTTTCTATTTGTTGTGACAAAACATAATTTGATCACTAATATTTTTTCTATTTTGTTATGAAATGGTTAATCGTCACACAATATTTTACTTGTTGGGACAAAAAAAATTCAGTAAATATTTAATTAATTAGTCTCTACTTTATATTGTCACAATAACTGAACTATAACTATAGTCACAATTATTCGTAATTTAGTAACAAGTCTTTTGTGACTAACTATTTTCGTCATCAAAAATACGATATTTTTTAGTGTCAAGGCAATTGATTGACACCATTGTTTGGATCATTTGTGATTATTTATTTTTTTGTCATTAATACAATGGTAATTGTAGCAATTTAGTATCTTTTACAGTTAAATTGTCACTATTAATATATTAATAGTGTTAAATTTTATTTTATCGATAAAAGCCTATGACATTTGACACCAAAATAATTTTGAAGGAAATTAATTGTAATTGTGACAAAACATATGTTGGTAACTAATATTTTCCATTTGTTGTAACAAAACTTAGTTTGGTCACTAATATTTTTTTCTTGTTATGACGAAACGATTTATCATCACACAATATTTTACTTGTTGTGAAGAAAACTTTTGTCAATAAATATTTAATTAATTAGTATCTATTTAATATTGTCACAGTCACCAAATTATAACTATGGTCACTACTATTTGTAATTTAGTGACAATTTTTTTGTG